>MDKJ01051530.1:0-107634 GCA_005239525.1 Nicotiana knightiana | reverse complement strand
ATTGATACGTATAATTCTCTGTGGGATCGACTTTGGGTGTAATACCCCAAATTTATATTTGCAGCGCCCGTTTAGTCTTTTTATAAGACATAGTTGAGCGTGATCAGAGACATATCCATCAGTACCAACAGAACCATCAACACCATCAGCACCAGTGGCACCAGCTGGCCAGTCTGACGAGCCAGACCTTGCTACCCAGGAGGTGCTACATATGTTCACAACCCCGTTACTCCCCGAGTAGAGGATGATGAGATCCAGTTGGAGGAGCTTAAGGGTGGTGATGCTGCTATGCACACTGAGACCACATAGGGAGTTCTCTCTACTCTCTCCCTTTCCTTATTTTGATTTTTGTTAAGCACTTAGGACAATGCTTATTCTTATTCAGGGGGTGGTCTATTTTGATTTGATATGACATTGGCCTATAATAACTATAATACTCTGTTTTTATCTTTATTTTCTTTTTCATGATGTATATATTCCTCCCTCTCTATTGATGTATATATTCTCTTTCCCATTCTCGGCTTGTATATCCATTTTTGCTTTCAGTAGTTAATTCATAGCTTCATTATTTTATTTCTTAGTAGTTTAGCTTCTTATTAACTTTAGTAGCTCTTTTTGATTTGGTAGCTTCTTTTTATGTTTAAGTGATCAATAAGCCTTTGGTTTTATTAATGCCATTGTTCTTTCCAAAGGTGATTTTTGTGTGAACCGGGTGGCTCTTCCAAACGATGAATGGCGTGACAACCTTCTTAAGGGATTGAGTCAGTTTTTTATGTTTAGGTAAAAACAATAGTAATAATGAATAAAAGGGTCAAGCATGATTCACTTGATACCAATACACTTAACTACACGCTTATGGTTAAAAATAAGTTCTTGGAAAGAAATGGCTCTACTTAGTGACCTTGTGACTCTTGTGTTGACTTAGGCAATCATCGAGTGGTTTAGTTGAACCATTAGTGATTTTCAATCTTGAATATGGTTGTTGTGGGCCCTCGAGTCTATCCTCTTTAACAATCCAGCTGTGTGAGAGGTGAGATGTTTTGTTGCAAGTCCAAGTACTCGTGCGAATGGTCTAGAACTTGCCCCGAATGTGTTTCTAGGCGAAATACTATGTTTTGTTTGGCTTGAGAAGTGATTGTAGGCTCTCCTTGACCCGTTATGAAATTTATGATGGCCCACCAATGATGTTATCCCTAGTCAACCATTTTGAGCTTAAATCCTTTTTCATTTGATAACTATGTTACATGCCTTTACCCGTTTTGTAGTGACCCTCTCTTGGCACCCGAACTTTCCTTAACACTTATGAGAAACAATTGGAGAAAACATAAGTTTGGAGGAGAGACAAGGAGTTTGAAAGTGGTATCAAGGTACAAAAAGAGAAAATAAATTAAGAAAAGGAAAGGCAAAGAAAAATAAAGAAAAAACAAAAGAAAAATACAATAAGAAAGTGAATAAAGTGAAGAGTTGATGGGATTCAAAGAAATACAAAAATGCAATGCATGGAGAAAATAAAGGAGGAGAAAATGAATATTATGAACAAGAAAGAGTGATGTAAAGTCTCTCTAGTTCCCCTAAGGAAAAAGAAAATGATTCAAAAAGTCGGCAAAGCATGAGACAAAAAGAGAAAATGGAGTGCTTAAGGAAAGATGAACCCGTTCTATTTCAACACTTCCCACCTTAGTCCAAAAGCCTTCATTACATGCCGAAAAAGCCCTACTTGATTTCAAGCTGAGTGATCTTACATTAGTGGTGATTTACATGAGAGGTAAGCATATGGTACTCAGAACCGTGCTTGTGACGTTCTTTTGAGAGAGATGAGCGAACTTTTCACAAATCATTAATTGAGTGCTTCATTCTAAAGTGAGATGAGATAACAGAGAGTAGAGGAGGAGGATTTTGGGATCCACAGTGACATACATGAAAGAGCGAACTTCCTTGATGAGTAAAGTCAACTCTTGATGCTCAAGTGCCATATTAGAGCTATTTGTACTTAAAACATCAGAACATTGCCTTGTTGATAATTCATAAGTATTGTGGGTAATTGTTGGTCCCAATTGATGTGTGTTTGATTCACCTAAGCTTAGATGGAATAGCTCTTTTCTTGTGGAGGTGAGAATTACCTTATTTGCTTGAGGACAAACAAAAGCTTAAGTTTGGTGGAGTTGATAAGTGGCGATTTTGACTATTTGTTTGCGCCTTTTGACTTTTGTTTTAGTTCAAAAATGCTTAAAGTTATTCCCAAAAACTGATCAAATATGCTTACTTGAAGGAGTATTGGAGAATGAGCCAAAGTAATGAAATTCAACTCAAGAAAGAGTACTTTTGAACAAGGACAAACCAAGCAAAAACGCTAAAGTGCGCACCGCAGAATTCTGTCTGCAGCCGCAGAACAAGAAGGAGATTTGACAGTGCTGCAATGCAAAGTGCAGACCACACAATAATTGTGCGGACGCTTAAGTCAAGGTTTAGAGAGTTGGGAATTCAAGACCATCAAGATATGCGGACCACACTATAATTGTGCGGCCGCAGAAATTAAATGTGCGACCGCACTCAAAATTGTGCGATCCGCAGAACTTAAAAGATTGATAGTCCCAATTAAAGGGTTGAACCTAGATATAGTCAAACCCGACTTGAGCCTTTATCAACTGTTTTGTGCAATACTCATTTGGACTAGAGAAAGCCAAACTGGGCAAAACTACTCTCTTATCGAGAGGTATTGAGTGGGTAATTGTGTGTTGATTACTATAATACACCCCGACCAATGAAACTCGCTCTAAAGCCCATAACCCGTTAGGAAAACATCTAGGTGGAAGTCACAACCCTAGATCTTTTACATATTTGAAAAACAACAACAAAAACATTATTCCCTAGTTTCGTATTTTACATTTGCAAAAAGTAGCATAACATAGAAGTAGAATCAAAACAAATTTTGTGGAAGTGAAACTTAGACACTTTACACGCTTAGTCCAAGTGTATTCCTAATCCCATCTACGCTCCTTGTCGATTCGATCCCGACTTCTTGTTGGGTAATTATTATTGCAATGGACCGCTTCACAACCCCAATCTGAGGTGTTAATTGGGCGAGATCAAGGTCCAATAAATCTCGTCTCACCCAGTACAACCTGCTCAGACAATAGGCCACCTCAGACACTGCCAAAAGTCTCATGTTTTGCCACAATGTGCCAACAAACTACAAACTCGAATGTCATACATAAGGAAACAAACTCTGAAAAGAATTACTCAACCCACGTAACTAATTTAAACAATTGAAAAGATGTTATGAACCTTCCTCGAAAAATGAGAAGAAAAACACACAATAATAGATATGGGAAACTGTACTCACCATCACATTGTTGCGGCGTGCAAACCGATCCAACCATGATACCCGTGGCGGCGTGCCACCCGATCCAAAAATCATACCCGTGGCGGTGTTCCATCCGATCCACACATAATAATCTATAAGGAAATACTTACCGATCTAAAATGCTCATATCTGCGAAATACCCGAATATCGACCACAAGCACGCGAAGTGCATAATACAAATCCTCGGGAGACGGATAATGCCATATGCTACAAAACTCAAGCACAACTAAGGTGCAATAAATGACCTGTATCTCGAGAGCCATCATGCCCTCACAACACCACAAATTACACGTGATCTCAACACAAGTGCAAATAATCAAACCGCCTCACAACCCACGTGGCACAATTGAGATTACACAGAATGGCTATCGACAGAAATAACATCCAACGCCCGAATACTCCTCAATAAGGAATGGTATGCTGAATGAACACACCCGGGCTGGTGTAGAGTACACATCCACATTTGGACCCATCACGGACCTCAAACCGATTATGATCATACAATGCTTGGGCAAATAATCTCTCAAGGATCCACAATGACCTTTTTCCCACGACACACAAGAACAGTCGTGGAACCCGGATTAAACTTCCACAATTCACAACCGCTGAATAGAGCACCTTACAGGACTGAACTCTCACATTAGCGATAGTACCAAAATCTCCATACTTGGTTTCAATCTTTTAGCAATCAAGTGAATACATGTCACACTTATACTATCTTCCCGTGGAATGCACTCCCACAAATTTCCGCACCAGGTAACCAATCTGCACATCCCTACCACCGACCACACAAATGCTGTAAAGCAAACCAAGAGTTCGCAAATCAGTACACAAAGCCTCTTACATAGGATGCTGATCTCAGGTGACGCTAGAGACAATACCCACTTATGCTAAACATCTGAATTCTTTCCTGCTCATTCGATTTCATGACATTCTTGTCAACACCGAACCGCAACCTTGATTCTCAGCTTCCAATTTCCCATGCTGCTCACTACACCTAACATGACAATATGTTAGAGTACAAGAATTTCACCACAACTCTTGAACCACTAATAGAATAAACGCTTCATCATATAGAAACCCTTTACTTAGCTCATTTCAGGAGGACCATTGTAACACGCAACCGAATTCCCAAATTGCAGAAAATACAACCTCATTTTGTGATCTAAATTGCCATAACTTTTCCGGAATCCCTTTATACAACAAAGCCATACGAATAGAATACCTCCCAAATCAACCAAGTTTTGGTGGCGCTCAGGCCTCAGTGTACAACCACAAGCTACGGTTATAACTTCATGCTGGAGAAACTGACCAGTGCCGCAATCGTGGTGATTCAACCATTACCAACCGACCCGTTTTCTTCCAATTTATCCTCAACTTGCCTTAGGGATAATAATAGTTATATTCATTAATGTAACAAACCTCAACAACGCTCATCCGGGGTGACCCAATCCACAAGACCACATCGTCTCAATACCCATGAACCATCTCATATTCTCCTTAAGCACACAATAGCATCGCCAACTGGTACATCCATTCTACAAGACCTTCCGTGAATCCGGAACTACTTATTCCCTTCCTCTAATACTGCACTGCATACCCAATGATAACATAGAACATTCCAAGTCCTTAGGCACTGTACTCAAATTCTTGAACCCACCAGGACCATTGTTGAGAGTCACCCCGCAACTGCTAACCTGCTCACAGGGGATATGTCATGACCCAATTCTATTATAGGCCGTGATGGCACCCAACACTGTTGTTAGGCAAGGAAATAATGATCGAACTAGTGATTTCGCGTTTGGATAAATTGCTTAAGTAGATAATAATTCTACATTTGTTGAAAAGATTTAGAAATTTGCCAATATGACAAAATTAAACGGAAGAAACAAGTACAAACTGTAATCATGTAAATAATACCAAAATCATAAGTCTGCTAGTGTGTGTGCCAAGACCTGGTGTCACAAGTATGTGGGGCAATCTAGTAGAATATACAAAAGAATATAGCCTACTGTTTGAAAGGAAATATATAGAAAAATAAAGCATAAGAGAGACTCCAGTTGCTGCAGAACGGCTCGGAAGGCAGCTCACCGTGAAGTGTCGAGATGGGGATCAAATCTGCGCACAAGACTGGTAACAAGATGCACCTGCCTCAGATCCTGTACAATTAAGTACAGAAGTGTAGCGTGGGTACATAAATAATATGTACCTAGTAAGTATCTAGTCTAACCTCGAAGAAGTAGTGACGAGGGGTCGACTCCGACACCTACTAGGGACAATAACATGATAATATGAGATTCTAATAAGCATGATATACAACAATAAGACTCAGAACAAGAAATAACTGGACAAGTCTTCACCATATTTAAGAACTTAAATCACTTCCTTCCTTTAAAACATATGATCACACAAACAATAATTTATACCAATTATGAAAGGAACTTCCAGTTCTATTATCACACACGAATACCATCGAGGACGTACGGCCCGATCCAACATAAATTTAAATTGTGCACATCCGAGGGGCGAATGACGCGAACCATAGATGCATCTATTACCCCGCTCGCGAATCATACATGCGACGCGGTAAAATATAAATTTATTAATAAATCATAACCCTTTCTTGATTCTTTTCAAAATAAAGACAATTCAACTTGAAGATTTTAAATCCTTAAAATCCTCAACTTAGTTAGATTTTATACAGTTAACAAATATAATCAAATAAAGGTGTCCACAAGCATGGTGTAAACCTAAAACTAACCGGACATAAACATGAATAGTAGCTACATAGGGGCTCTGCTCACTTCGTGCGTACGTAGCCTGCACAAGAAATAACATTACATATTAATTAAGTTCACCTATGGGGGTGATTTCCCTCTTACAAGGTTAGAAAAGAGACTTACCTCATCTCAAAGCCTACTTCCCAATTTAAGAATGCACTCAAACCTCCAAATCTGATGCCAAACGACTCGGAACTAGCCAAACATTACTAAATTGATCAATATGTGCTCAAAAGTTCATATCTCCAGTATTAAAGTGATACCCAATCCAAATTGCAAGATCATAAAATTCACCCTTGAGCCCACACGCCCGGATTTCGGAAAATTTTGAAGAAAGTTGTTACCCATAACCTTAGAAACATAATATATGATTTTTACTAAGTTTCATAATCATTTTCGTGGTAAAATCTCATTTTTATTAAACCCTAGGTTTTTCATCTAAACCCATAATTTATACCAAATTTTCATGTTGAAATCTACCCATAATCTATTTGTTAAATTCACATTAAGGTAGGAATTACTTATCCTCAATAGCTAGGTTGAAATCTCCCCTTTTGAAGCTCTAAAATCGCCCAAATGTGTAAAGAATGGGAGAAAAATGCTCAAGTCCCGTATTAAATGAAGTGCACCGCCCCAACAATTTTCGCACTTGCGATGCATTGGTTGTATCTACGGTCCCGCACCTACGGCAAGACCTGTTGATACCCAATTTTTTCCTCATATTTTTTTAAATATATATACTTTAATAGTACATATGCATCCTCATTTATTTTATAAGCATATACAAGTATTTTCATAATTTTTCATAATTTTTAAAGGCTTTAAATCGATTTATTTATGTATTCTTATTATATAAATATCTAGTAATTATCCTTCAAATTATTTTTATGATGATTTAATCATCTAAACTTATCATTTACACCAAAATAAAGATTAAATATTTTTTAATGCATTTTTTATAACTACATTTGCATTTTAGGGCTAATTGCACATTTTTGCAATAATAACCCATATTCATGTATAATTATATTATTTATGCGAAAATGAATGTTTATATTTTTATAATGTTAATTAATTATTTTTAATCATTTTATTGCACAAATAATATTTTGTTATTTAGTAATTACTTTTATAAATTAATTGTTTATTAAATATTGGGTATTCAAAAACTAGCCTAAAATCCTACCTATTTTCGGACCAAGCCATGGCCCAATACTTAATACCCTAGCCCAAATAACCCCCAACCCAATCAAGTTAACTCAATCTCACAACCCGGTCGCGACCCGTCCAAACCAACCTGACCTAGTTCCCTTCCAATCGTGGCCGTTGATCTCTGAGATCAACAACCCACATTAAAACCACCCCTTTTAATTACCCCTAACACCCAAACCTAATCCCCACTTCTCACCATCCGCCGCCCTCATATCCTCACCTCCCTTGTCCCTCCTAAGAACCCTAGCCGCCGCCACCTTAAATTCTCTCCTAATCCCATACGATATGGGATTCTATGGCTACCCTTTGCCATATACGGTATCTCTTTGGTATTGCTTACTATTCTATACTTATTTCCTAAACATGGAAAGCAGATCTCATAAAAGTTGAACTAAAATCGGTTCAAATCCTTGACTTTTCTGATATTCTGTCTATATTCATCATTTGCTCTATTGTAAGTACAAATACTTGTGTATCTTTTGTTGATTCTTATTTACCCTAAAATTAGGGTTTCCAGATCTCTTTTATTCCCTGATTTTAAGTGTTATTATGTCCATATTCATCCTATATTTTACTATGGCCTGTTTTTATTATATCTTTGTCAATATTTGTCTTACCCTAAAACTAGGATTTTCAGATTTCTTTAAATCAGACCAAAATTGATTTGATTCTATAATATTTAGTACTATTTGTGTTTCTATTCATCATATGTTACTGTTTTTTGGTATATTCTGGTAATATTTGTTTTTCCTAAAAACTAGGTTTGCTTGACTTCTCCTAAATTGATTCTGAATCAATTTCGCATGTTATTCTTTCCTTTTATTTTAAGGTTGATTGATTGTTTTCCTTGTCTATGTGTTTAATTTTTACAACTATATAAACCCATCCCCTTTCCCCCTTTAGACAGAACTTTATTCACTATTCTCTCATTAAAAACTAAAGCTTTCTATGCTGTACTCGCTTACTATTCTATTTTGTTTGGCTCTTGGCCGGCTGAAAGCCAAGGCCACTGGACTTCTACTTTTTTCTGACCTCTCTTGGGTGTGAGCACTGCCTGAGTTCTTGAAACCCTTGGAACTTGATACATTCAGGACTCTGGGTCCTTACTGCAATCATCTTCTTGTTTATCAAACAATCATTGGTTAGTTTCTAAATCCTTGCAGTGTTTACTCTATTATGTTAAATGTTCTCTGAAACTTCGTGATTTAATGTATTTCTTTGACTCTTTTGCGCCTAATTCTGCCTATGATTGTTAGCTTAATAATGTCTCTGCACCTAGCTTAGTTAGTTTGGAAAGAATGAAACATGTTTAGTTTAGTGTTGTTGATAATTAACATGCATAATTTAGTTCTTGATAATTAGCATGCTTAGTTTAGTGTTGTTGATAATTCAAATGTTCTGCCTTGACTATGTGATTTATTCCATGCCTCTCTGCCTAATCATGAAATTTTAATGACCAATTGATGTTATTAACCTGCCCCCATTTTGTTAAGACCCTACTCTGAATGTTGTATGCTCCTATGACTATTGTTGCCACTCTTTGTGTTCTTGCCATGACCAATCTGTACCCATAATGACTTGTGATCTTTTGAAACTAATTAATACCCTATATGATACTTGATCCTATTTGTGTTATACTGTTTAAACCTGAGTTAGTATAATCTGATCCATTAAGTCCTGAACTGGTTGCATTACTAGGTTTTACTAGCCTAATGCCCTTGCCTATTCATTTTGCAATCCTAAGATCTTTGTCTCTTAGCCCATGTCAACCTGCCCAGTGTGTTAATTTTCTTTTGGAGTTCACTATGTGATTATCCTATTGTGTTTTCAAATACTTTTCCAAAGTTATTATCTTTATTACTTGTTTCTAATTCTGGGGTTGGCTGAAACCGAAGCCCTCCCCCCTAAGCCTCCTCTATCAACCTCCCTAGTGTGAGCACTGCCCTAGGTTCTTGAAGCCCTTGGGAATTCTGACACACTAGGGTCCAAGATTCTTTGCCACTTTTCCCCTAATTGCTCAAACTCTGCCCCCTCTTTTCACCTACTAGATAAACCAGTTGGCTTGTGTAAATGGCTATACTTCTGGGACTTTTGATCAAATTATGGCTACTGGATGTGGGATATTTTGTGTAAATAGAGATTGTTTCTGGGCTGTTATGAAACTGTATGGACATTGTATTGAAGTCCTAGCTAGGCTGAGTGTACAATAGGCCTGCTTTAGGCCCTCTATAGCTATTCTATAATTCTGTAATTTATTTCACTGATTGGGTATGTAATAATGTTGTAATAACAATTGGGGTGTTAGTAAAATTGGGAAAATTGGTTTATTCTCACTTTGCATGAACGGGTAGAAATCCTTCCTAGAGGGGTTTATTTGCTCAAACATGTTCTGCTTCTATGTGTTGTTAGATAACCTGCCTATAGGACCTAAGTGTTTCATTCGCTTAATATATTTTGCTTCTATATGTTTTGCTAGATATTATGCCTATAGGGAATAAATTGACCAACGTTTCATGTCCATGACTATAGGGTCATGTTAGTTTATGCTCTACAAATCTGCATTTTTTAGAAATCATGCCTATAGAGTTTTAATTGGTCAATATGTTATTATCATAGTTGTTCACTTAGTAGACATGCCTATACAAGCTAAAACTAGTTTCAATCGCTAATCGTAGAAATCATTCCTATAGGATAATCCCACTTGCTTTAAGTTCTAAAATTGAGCTTTAAACATTGTTTCGTTGCCACTATTAGAAAGCATGCCTTTAGGAGCAAGCTAAGTAATTCTGAATATCTCTTGTATTTATCACTGCCAATTACTGCGTAAATCACCTAGATAGCATGTCTATAGGTTTAATCGCTTATAACTTGTAATCAGTAGGCAGCTATATAGTCACTTAGGATTTATATCTAAAATGGCACCTCTCATCTGAAACTGCATGTGTGTTTGAATTCCCAGGTCACATAGATATCATGTCTATAGGGCTTAATGACTTTAACTCGTCTCAATGCTGAAATTGTCCAACGCCTAATTTGTTTGCATGCATTTGTTTGTCTAAGTGTGGAGGATAACTTGAGCCCTTAACGGCCTTTATATGAAGTCCAACTTGCTTTTATATATCGCCTAATTTTATCATTTTGAGCAACCTAAGTTAAGTCTAGAACCACCCAAAATAGAGGTCCAAATGCCTCTTGCACCATAGGCATAGGACGGGTAGTGCATGCATAAGGTAAAACTTATAATTAATTAGTGCGCCTTAGGTAACAATTTAAAGATAGTAATCGGGTAGGTAGAGATGATAGTCTGTGCCCGCTGAATAATACGAGTAACACCCTATCTAGAGAGAGTTACGAAGTATTATTTATGTTGCATGGGGTGATCCTTTAGGCTAAAAAACTTAGAACCCCCCCATCTTGTGTTAAAATCAATTATTTTTTTTATCAGTAGATTTTTGATAATAATTGCCCCAACTTCTTGTCTTTCCCTTTACTTTGGACTAATTCATATAATTTGAGTTCGACTGGGAACCACAATTGTGGACCTCGAGGAATGCCTAACACCTTCTCCTCGAGGTAGTTTGAGCCCTTACCTGATCTTTGGTAATGCAAATTGGTTAAACCAGAGTTACTTGCAAATATGTGCCCTAACGCACCTCAAACTCGTTAGGTGGTGATTCTCTCTTAACACCTTCCTTTAAAAGAGTTGTCACGTGTCGAAACCCGATTTCGCGAGAAAAAGGGGCGCGACAGCATGGAGACTCTGCTGGGGATATTTGTAGGCTCTTACCATCACAAACTTGGTCTATATGAATTAGTCCTCTTTGATGAACTTGTTTCCTTGTTCTTTATCGTTACATGAACATCCCGCTTCCATTTTCCTTTTTTATGGCTATCTGAATTTGTATGAATATGCAAATCTTTACTTAATTTGGTTACAATGTGCGTTTTCCTTTATTTTCTAGTCATATTTACTTGCTTCAAATTATTTTTAAATTTGCTACATCATGTCTTTCCCTACCCCCTACCCCTTGCATGCTTTATTATAATTCTTTCACATTAACTAACTTCTTCCTTGTTTTTGTTTCTTTTTATGTCTTTACATTTCATCTAATACTGCATTTACCATCTTCATCATGTAAAATACTTGACAACGTGTTGTTTTATTTTTGCATAAAGTATGCTCCACATCATACTCCACTCGTGTGTAATTAATACCATAGCGGCGCTTGATTAGTGTCCGCGCTCTTCCTAAATCACCCTTTAAATTTGGAAAGGCTTTTTTGGGGGTAAAACTAGTCAATCAGCGATCCCCTCTCAAGTTGTCCACTTGACGGTACCGGTCTAGACTCTTCTATAAACCCCACTCTAACAGTAAATGCGCATGCATCATGTCCAAACCTAGTATGGGTTAGAAAGATGTCACCGTAATAACCCTCTAAGCCAAGTCTTGTCCAAAGTTCCCACTGGAATTTCCATAATCCCAATGGGTACGATCATGATATGTGCATTATTTGGAGAAAACGTGCCGATATGCCGATCATCAATGTGTAAATAGTCAAATCCGAAGGGGGAAAGGGATAACTTTATTTGTTTCGCAGAAATGAGGCACGAAGTCCCCAGGTTCGACATGGTTTGAAGTATCCCACCTTTGTTGTTGGATTGGTGGAAAAATCTCTCACCAAGTGACAAAAATCATGTGAAAAGAGTCCTCGGGAATTTACCTTCCTTGTTAGATATTCAGCCAAACAATGTACAAATTAAGGCCACTACTATGTTCTGGGATGAGAAGAGGGTCGTCTTCCATTTTGGTGATATAGAAATGACTCCCCTTCTAGAGGAAATAGGAGGCTTCGCTGGGCTCCCATGGGATAGCCCTGGTTTATTGGTACCAGAAAATCATACTTCTTGAGGCTTCCTAAAAATGACGGGTTTCAGGAAGAATGGTGAATTAGTCTGTCTGAAGAAATCCTACATACCATTCGATTTTCTTTACGAACGTTATGGGCACAACAAGTCATATTGCCTTTACTATGATGAGTTTGCCATCACTTCTTTGGGTTGGACTTACCATCGTATTTTTATATTCATTGTCTGTTTTCTAAGGATGATGGTATTCCCAATACAAGGATAAAGGATCCACATTCTCCTAGCTATGGTCACTAAGACCCTAATGGAAGGAATTGGGGGCCAAACTTACACTATTGTCCCAATGATTGTGGTTGAGATGTACAGAGACTTAGGCCGTTGCAAAAAAGAATATAGGCATTTTGAGGGTTGCAATCTGTTGCTGCATATATGGTTGTTGAAACACCTTCAGAGAGGAGAATATCGTCAAGAGTTTCCGCAGCGACCATGGAATGACCACATAGCTTATCACCATCTGAAGAGAATGACTTTTATCCCAGACAGGTTTGCACAACCGGGAAAAGTTATGAGCTAGGTACATTTATTTAGCAATTTGAATGATGCCAAGGTACATTGGATGTTCAAGTGGTTCCCTAGTATGGGAATTCATCATCAGGTTGAGAGATGTTCCTCATCTAGTGCTAATCAGATTAAAGGGAATCTATCCTTATGCTCCTATCAGAGTCATTTGGCAAGTTGGGAGGAAACATGTCATACCACGAGTTTCCAAATGGTTCATTACAAAGAAGACTTCCAAGGGAATGCCATTCCATTCAAGTTTGAGGCACGACACATGTGGCATCAAAAGATTGTTGTGGATAAAGATACTATCGAGCCAAATCGGTATCATGCCGGCCATATGTACTTCTACCTATCATGGTTGGTCGATGACATAGCGGGAGATGTTAAGCCAGGAGTTGATTTGAGAAATAGGGTTTTATAGATGACGTTGTTGAGGCACAAGTCAAATATAGTAGGTTGCGCAAAAGGGTTTTTGAATCTGAGACCAGGCATTTGGAACAACATAAAGTGGACATGGAGGCAATCAATGAATGGAGAGGAATCACTACTAAATCAACATAGAGGTTGGAGTATTTGGAGCAGGGCTTTATGGAACTTGAGGGAAATATGAGGAAAAGGGTCTCGGATTGTCAGAACGCAGAGGGCAATGAAGGAGGAAATCTAGCAATGGCATATCTATTGTTGGACATGCGCGACCTGGGGAATCTGATTGATGGGGCTAAGAAGGCCAAGCTTGGAGAAGGTCTCTCTGGGACTGAGTTATTAGGATTGATATTTACTTATTTTCTAGATTCATTTTAGAATTCGATTGTAATAAGGCAAATGCCACTGGTGACTCTTTATAATTATTGTCTTTTTAGTAGAGGTTTCGTCTATTTATCATATTAATGAAGTGACACATTTGTTGGCATTAAGTTTTCTCCAAATCTATGCGTCGCTAGGCCTACCTCGGGCACAATGAGGTCCCCAAAGTAGGACGCAAATTTACAATTCTGCAATACATGTTTAAATACTACAAATATCCTTTTAATAATCCCTACTGACTTAGTTACCTTTTGCTTTTCTTCTTTCTTTGTTTATTCCCATCCCATAAGGTTGGTTCGTGCATACTGGCATCATCAGCATATCATACCAGATCTAGATGTCCTCCACCTCCTCCTTATCCAAGTGATCCTAATAACAAAGGAAAGGCTAATATGGATGATATGAGTGGTATCAGGAAAGACAATGCTACATATGTAGAGAATGTCGAAACTTCGGATGGTCGAAGTACACCGGCACAAAATAACTTAGTTTTATGGTTAGAGCAAAAGATAGTGGAGTTACAAGGGGAACTTGAGCAGGTCCATAACTTGGCAAACTTTTACCTTACCCTGAATGTTCCCGACATCAACCAACAAAATGCCCAAAACCCGACACCTCCTCAAAACATACAAAACCAACACCCACAAAATCCTCCCGCACCTCATCAATATGCTATGCCTCCCCAAAATCCTAATCCTCCGCCAGTACCAACTCCCTCACGCATCAACATCATCCAACCCAGTACCCACAAACTACCACCTACCACACTCCTCAAAATACACCACCAGCCTACCCTTGATCCCCAAAACTCAACCAATGATCACCACTACACCCAAATCCCTAGAGTCCCCCATATATGTTGAAACCTTACCCCACGCTTCACAATAAACCCCGTATACACAGGAATCCACCGAGAATGACATGTTCATCAAGAACATGGCGGAAGAACTTAAGAAGCTTACAAGTCGAGTCCAAGGTGTTGAAGGTGGTTAAGGCATCGAAGGTTTGAACTATGAGGATTTATGTATTCAACCGGACGTAGAACAGCCAGGGGGTTACAAACCTCCTAAGCTTGAAATGTTCGATGGGATAAGTGATCTAAAGGTACATCTCAGGACGTATTGCGACAAGATCGTAAGGGTTGGTAAAGATGAAAGAATCCGCATGAAGCTGTTCATGAGGAGCCTCACTGGAGACGCCCTATCCTGGTACATCAGTCAAAATCTAAAGAAATGGATTCATTGGGCAAGCATGGCGTCAGATTTCATGGATCAGTTCAGATTCAATACATAGAATGCACCAGACGTCTTCTATATCTAGAATCTTAAAAAGAAGCCAATAGAAACTTTCCGCGAGTATGCTACTCGGTGGAGATCAGAAGCTGCAAAAGTAAGGCCAGCACTGGAAGAAGAGCAAATGAACAAATTCTTTGTTCGAGCCTAGGATCCGCAATATTATGAGAGGTTGATGGTTATAGAAAACCATAAATTTTCCAACATCATCAAATTGGGATAAAGAACAAAAGAGGGAATTAAAAGCAGGAAGGTAACAAATTTCGAGGCACTACAGGCTACAAATAAAGCCTTGCAGTGAGGGGGCATATCCAAAAAAAGGAAGTAGGAGCTGTGATGGTAGCCCAAGGTCCGAAGTCTCCTCTCACATGCCAAACACTTCCATTCACATATCAGCCTTCACCTCTCAGATATTGACAACCCGCTAGCGCTTACTATACTTACAACACTCAGCCAGCATATTACCACTCACCACCAGCCCGCCAAAATTATAAAAAAACCCATGCCAAATTTTGACCGTAGACCGCCCAGAAAATACACTTCTATTATCGAACCCATCGACCAGTTGTACAAGAGGTTGAAAGCTGCCGGTTATGTCACTCTCATTCCCGCTGTCGCCATGGAAAATTCCTCTTAACGGGCTAATCCAAATAAGACATGTGCCTACCCATTTGGGCATGAAAGGTCACACTATTGATTAATGTCGCACTCTGAAGGACAAGATCCAGACACTGATTGATACCAAGGTTATACAGGAAAAGGAGGATGCACCTAATGTTAGCAACAATCCCCTCCCGGATCACAGGGGCGAGGGGGTAAATGTGATAGAAACCGATGAAGAATGGGATCTGGAAGGGTCAATTAGGCTCAATTGAGAAGGGGACAATCCTAAAAAACCTACAGTCACTCCCACACCTATTGTGGTACAAATACAGTCACCGATTAAAGTTGAGGTAGCCGCACCAACTCCATTCGAGGTTGAAGTAACAACGCCTTCTGTCGTGCCAGCTCCGTTCGAAGTAGAAGTGACCACACCATTCACCGTGAAGGTAGCACCTACACCGTCGTTTAATTCAAATGCCATACCTGGGACTACGCTGCAGAAGCAAGAAGAAAAGGAAAAGGGAAAATGGAAGAAATTGGTGCAGCACAAGGTACGATCAGAACTGGTAGGGTTTACACGCGCGAGAATTTGGGAGGAACAAGTAAAGAAACCACTTCCAAACAACCTGTCATTAAAACAGGCCCGTATGATCTTTGGAAAAAGGTGCAAGTGAGAGAGTATTCTGTGGTTGATCATCTGAACAAAACCCCTGCTCAGACATTCTATCACTACTGTAGAATTTGGAAGCACATAGGAATGCATTAATGAAAGTGTTGAATGAGGCTTACGTACCCAACAACATTATTAGTGGAGATATGGACAACATGGTAGGACAAGTATTGGAAAGCCATAAGATCACTTTCCACGAAGATGAACTGTCACCGGAAGGGTTGAGTCACAACAAGGCGCTGCATATCACAGTGCAGTACGAAGACAAATTCATTGCCAGGGTTTTGATAGATGGGGGTTCAAGTCTCAACATCTGTCTGTTGACTACTTTAAAGAGATTAGGTAAAGGTTTGCATGAAATATGAGCAGGAACTATGAACGTAAAAACATTCGATGGGTCTCAATGGGCCACGATAGGAGAAACCAACCTCTGTTTACAAATGGGCCCAACTTGGTTTGATGTTGAATTCCAAGTGCTTGCCATATCCGCCCCATTCAATCTGCTATTGAGACGACCTTGGATACACGCCGTTGGGGCTGTAGCATCTACTCTGCATCAGGCTGTGAAGTTCGAATGGAACCATCAGGAGGTGATAATTCATGCAGATGGGAGTAACCCTATTTACACCAACTAGAATGTTCCTGTTATGGAGAATAAAAGGAATTCAAAAGGAGATTTACCATCGCATTGAGTGTGTTAACGCGATCGAGAAGGATAAATGGTGGAGTAGCAAAATAGAAAGCATATTGGCATGGACAGGGTATGAACCTGACAGAGGTCTTGGCAAGAATCTCCAAGGGATCACCAAACCAATACAATTAAAACGTTATGGCACGACCTTTGGACTGGGATATCAATACACCCAGCATGAGTATCAGAATTGGTCGCCACCATGGCGTGGTCCTTATTACCCTCTTGAGCAATCGATACCACATTTGAGCCAATCCTTCCATCATGTCGATATGATGTGGGGATCTGAAGAAGATAAAGTGCTAGCTGGTTTAAGGAATATGTTCTTGGAAAATGAAGATATGGACCACATCATAATAGTTGAGGAGGAGGAGGAGGAGGAGGGCCTCTTCATCTAGACAGTGGAGAAGGGAGCTGATCTCAGGAACTGGACTGACACACCATCAAGGGCCCGCGGAGTTCCAGGGTAGCCTGGCTGCTAGCATCACTTACCCTAAAAATAATTTTTATGAGCATTTCTAAAACACTTTCAGTATTTTGTCATCTTTGCTTTGAAACAATTGTTTGGATCATTAAAAACCATTGTTGTTTTGACATTTTGGTACTTATCAATGGTTTGTTGTTTTATTATTTATTATTTATTATTATCTTTAATATTTTCTATAGTATTACTATTTCTTATCTTGATGAACCGACCACTGTGACATGTAATGAGACAACGCATCATAAGGATAGTGAATCAGAGGAAATAGAAGAAGAGGATATGATACCTAAGGAAATCGTCAGAGAAGTGGAAAATTTTGAGAATAACCCTAAGTCCAATCTGAACGAAACTGAGATAGTCAACTTGGGAGACTCCAAAACAGTCAAAGAAACTCGCATATGCATTCACCTGTCACCATCAAAGAAAGAAGAATACACCCATTTCCTGAAAGAATATGAAGACATTTTTGCATGGTCTTATGATGACATGACCGGTTTGAGCACATCTATAATGGCTCATAAACTACCTACCAACCCAATGTGTCTGCCGGTAAAGCAGAAACTCAGAGAGTTCAAGCCAGGTATGAGTTTTAAAATCAAAGAAGAAGTCACCAAGCAGATCAAAGCTATGGTTCTTAGAGTGGTTGAATTTCCAACCTAGTTGGATAACATCGTGCCAGTTCTGAAGAAGGATGGGAAAGTCAAAGTATGTGTCGATTATCAGGACATAAACAGAGCAAGTCCCAAAGATGATTTCTCGTTACCCAACATACACATACTGATCGACAACTGTGCCAAGCATGAGCTCCAATCCTTTGTGGATTGCTTCGCGGAATATCATCAGATCTGGATAGATGAAGAGGGTGCCGAGAAAACAACTTTGATTACGCCATGTGGGGTGTACTGATATAAAATGATGTCGTTTGGTCTGAAGAATGCTGGGGCCACTTATATGAGAGCCATGACAACTATTTTTCATGACATGATACACAAAGAGATAGAAGTGTATGTGGATGATGTCATTATCAAATCCAAGAAGGGTACAAATCACATAGCAGATTTGAGAAAATTCTTTGATCGGCTTCAGAGGTATAACTTGAAATTGAATCCCGCATAATGTGCCTTTGGAGTCCCCGCCGGAAAGTTGTTAGGAATTTCCAAAGGTCAAGGCTATCCAGGATTTTCCACCTCTAAAGAACAAGAAAGACGTGATGAGTTTCTTGCGGCGTCTCAATTACATCAGCCGTTTCATATCACAATCAACCGTGATATGTGAGCCGATTTTCAAAATGTTAAAGAATCATGATGCAACCAGTTGGACTGAAGACTTCCAGAATGCTTTTGACAAAATCAAGGAATATTTGTCCACGCCACCAGTCCTGGTCCCACTAGAACCTGGTAGACCACTACTACGCTATCTGTCTGTAGTAGATGGGGCTTTTGGTTGTGTATTGGGACAACACGACGAGATGGGTAGGAAAGAACATGCCATATACGAACTGAGTAAGAATTTCACACCCTACGGAGCATGGTATTCTTTGTTGGAACGCACCTGCTATGCTCTAACATGGATAGTTCAGAAATTGAGGCACTACTTCTGTGCCTGTACCACATATCTCATATCAAGGATGGATCCTCTGAAGTACTTTTTCCAGAAACCCATGCCTACAGGGAAGCTGGCAAAATGGCAGATACTGTTGAGTGAATTTGACATCGTCTATGTGACTCAGAAGGCGGTTAAGGGACAACATTAGTAGATCATCTTGCAGAAAATTCTGCAGGAGGAGAATACAAACCACTAAAAATGTATTTTCCCGATAAAGAAGTATCATTTGTAGGAGAAGACATCACTCAAGCCTACGACTGTTGGAGAATGTTTTTCGATGGAGCCGAAAATTTCAACGGAGTGGGTATCAGAGCCTTTTAGTGTTAGAGACAGGTCAACATTATCCGATATCCGCAAAACTCAAATTTTTGTGCACCAATAATATGGCAGAATTTGAGGCTTGCATCTTGGGGCTCAATTTGGCCATTGACATGACTATCCAGGAATTGCTAGTAATTAGTGATTCAGATCTTCTGGTACATCAGGTTCAGGGAGAGTGGGCTACAAAGAATACCAATATATTACCATATCTTTATCATGTGCAAGAGATGATGAAGAGGTTCACGAAGATAGAATTCAGACATGTCCCGAGAATCCAGAATGAGTTCGCAGATGCACTGGCCACTTTGTCCTCCATGATACAACACCCGGATATGAATTTCATCGACCCTATTCCAGTAAGGATTCACAATCAACCAGCTTACTGTGCTCATGTTGAAAAAGAAACATATGGGAATCTGTAGTTCCATGATATCAAGGAATACTTGGCAAAAGGGGAATATCCGGAGCAAGCAAATCATACCCAGAAACGTACGCTCCGAAGATTATCCAACCATTTCTTCCAAAGTTGAGGAACTATGTATAGAAGGACTCCAAACCTAGGGTTATTACGGTGTGTTGACGCCAAGGAAGCTTCCAGTTGCTCGAAGAGCGCTGGAACTTGCAGACCACACATGAACGGTTTCATTTAGCCAAGAAGATACTGAGAGCAGGATTTTTTAGATGAGTATGGAAACGGATTGCATCAGGTATGTCCAGAAATGTCATAAGTGGCAAATACACGCATATATGATATGGGTGCCGCCAAATGAACTCAATGGAACGATTGCACGTTGTCCTTTTGCCGCTTGGGGAATTGATGTCATTGGACCAATCGAGCCTGCCGCTTCAAATGGGCACATGTTCATTTTAGTGGCCATAGACTACTGCACAAAATGGGTTGAAGTTGCATCTTACAAAGTTGTAACCAAGAAAGTCGTCGCAGATTTTTTCAGAGATCGTATTGTTTACTGATTCGGGGTGCTGGATTCCATCATCACCGACAAAGCTACCAACCTCAACAGTGACTTAATGAAAGCTATGTGCGAAACCTTCAAAATCAAGCATAGGAATTCCACAGCATACTGGCCTCAAATAAATGGAGTCGTGGAGGCCGCCAACAAAAATGTCAAGAAAATACTGAGAAAGATGGTAGAAAATCTCAAGCAGTGGTACGAGAAATTACTATTTACCTTATTGGGGTATCGTACCACAGTCCACACATCAACTGGGGAAACTCCCTATTTGCTGGTCTATGGTACCGAAGCTGTCATTCCTGCTGAAGTTGAAATTCCTTCTTTAAGAATCATACAAGAAGCTGAACTCAGTGATGTAGAACGGAAAACAAGTCGCTACGATCAATTAGCTCTAATTGACGGGAAAAGAATGAATTCAGTGTGTTATGGTCAACTCTATTAAAATAAAATGTCCAGAGCTTTCAACAAAAGGGTCAAACCTAGACAGTTTGCACCGGCCAGCTGGTGCTGAAGCGGATCTTCCCACATCAAGATGAAGCCAAAGGGAAATTTTCACCCAATTGGCAAGGGCCCTACATGGTTCACAGAGTACTAACGGAAGGAGCACTCATACTTTCAGAAATGGATGGAGAAATTTGGCCAAAGACTATTAACTCAGAAGCAGTCAAGAGATACTATGTCTAGAATGTTTGAATTTCTTCATCTGATGTAATTGAACTATGCTTGACCCGATTCCCGTTTAAGAGAGGATACATAGGCAGCCCTATGGGTTCAGTCACAATTCAATGAATTTTCATTTTCCCACAATCAGAAATTGGGGAAGAATTTTGAGGAGGACTCTCAAAATTCTGGAGCAAGTCCAGCCAGCTTCGTCATATGCAGAACTGTCAAGGAATCACCTATTAAACTGGGGTAGAATTTTGAGGAGGACCCTTAAAATTCTAATGCAAGGAAGTCGCAATGTCTCTAAAGTGTCGCAGTCATTAGTTCATCTAATTTACTTAATTGCATAAGGATAAGTATTGCCTTCCCTCGCATGAGACTAAGCATGGTCTCCATTTTGTATGAGGTTAAGACCTACCTCCTTAATTACATAAGGCTAAGCACTGCCTTCCCCTGCATGAGACTAAGAATTGTCTCCATTTTGCATGAGGCTAAGCCCTGCCTCCTTAATTTCATAAGGCTAAGAACTGCCTTCCCCTCATGAGACTAAGCATTGTCTCCATTTTGCATGAGGCTAAGACCTGCCTCCATCTTGCACAAGGCTAAGCACTGCCTTTCCTCGGACGAGACTAAGCATTGTCTCCCATCCTGCATGAGACTAAGCCATGCCTCCTCAATTGCATGATACTAATCATCGTCTCCCATTTTGCATGAGGCTAAGCATTGCCTCCACAGTCGCATAAGGCTAAGCTCTGCCTTTCCTTGCATAACCCCAAATGCTATGCTACAAAATCTAGCACTATTCTCTATCTCGGGGCTAAGATCTGCCCCCGATCTTACACAGGACTAAGCTCTATCTTGTTTCTCTTCGCATAACCAAGCTTCATGTCTTTGCATCTCATGGGCTGGAATATCGCCATTTTGTCCGAAGGCGTCATAGTCCGAAGGCATCATCCTCATAGCCGGAAGACACCATGCCATGGCCTGAGGATCTCTTAATATCGCACATGATTATTCAAAGGCGTCATAGTTTAGAGGCACCATTTTCATGGCCCGAGAACATCATTTCATGGCCTGCGAATCCCTTATCATGCAATTCATGGCCCAGGACATCATGGCCTAAGGACACCATCCCCATCGTCCAAAGACAACTTTCATGGTCCAAAGGGAATTTGCATCATGTTTAAATTCTCGCAATAACCCATATATACTTGCATGCATTGTGTTTTTAGTTTTGCAGGTAATCCAGGAAGTAACAGTTCTCCTAAAGGGAGCAATCTTCGCTCCGGTTTCCATTCAACGTTCACATCTTGCAATTATTTCAAACGTAACCGACCACCATTCGTATTCCATTTCCACATGATTACCGTTCAAATATCTATAACCATTCCAGGGTACATCCATTAACAATTCTGATATCGTCCTATCCAAAAGAGCTTGTCCGTTCCTACAATAACTCCATCGACTTATTCCACCGTTGAATCCAGAACTACACACAACCTGATTCCAGAAAAATTGGGGATATTAGGAAACTCAGAAATTGGAGTTCGGCCCATATTTTCCAATCACCCCATTCGGTCAAAATCGGTCATCATTTCTTTACCCGACAACTCATTTATCATTCCTAGGTATAGAGGGGCAGCTATTGATACACAATTTTTTCCTCATATTTTTTAAATATATATACTTTAAAAATAGTACATATGCATCATCATTTAGTTTATAAGCATATAAAAGTATTTTTCATAATTTTTAAAGCTTTAAATCAATTTATTTCTGTATTTTTATTATATAAATATCCAGTAATTTTTCTTAAAATTATTTTTATGATGATTTAATCATCTAAACTTATCATCTACACCAACATGGTGTTTTAAATATTTTCAGTGCATATTCTATAATTATATACATTTTAGGGCTAATTCATGTATAATTACATTATTTATGCGAAAATGAGTTTTATATTTTTATAATGTTGTAATTATTTATAATCATTTTAGTGCATAAATAATATTTTATTATTTATTAATTACTTTTATAAATTATTTTTTTATTAAATATTGGGTATTTAAAAACTAGCCAAAAATCCTAACTATTTTCGGACCAAGCCATGGCCCAATACTTAATACCCTAGCCCAAATAACCCCCAACCCAATCAAATTAACTCAATCCAACAACCCGGTCGCGACCATTCCAAACCAACCCAACCCAGTACCCGTCCAATCGTGGTCGTTGATCTCTGAGATCAACGACCCACATTAATCCACCCCTTTTAATTACCCCTAACACCCAACCCTAATCCCCACTTCTCACCGTCTTCCATCCTCATATCCTCACCTCCTTCTCCCTCCTAAGAACCCTAGCCGCCGCCACCCTAAAATCTCTCCTAATCCCACACGATATGGGATTCTATGGCTACCCTTTGCCATATACGACCTTTCTTTGGTACTGGTTACTCTTCTATACTGATTGCCTAAACATGGAAAGAAGATCTCATTAAAATCAAACCAAAATCGGTTCAAATCCTTGACTCTTCCGATATTCTGTCTATATTCATCATTTGCTCTGTTGTAAGTACGAATACTTGTGTATATTTTGTTGATTCTTACTTACCCTAAAATTAGAGTTTTCAGATCTCTTTTAATCGAACCAAAATGGGTTCGATTTTTGATTTTAAGTGTTATTATGTCCATATTCGTCCTATATTCTACTATGGTCTATTTTTATTATATTTTTTGTCAATATTTGTCTTACTCTAAAACTACGGTTTTCATATTTCTTTAAATCAGACCAAATTTGGGTCGATTCTCTAGTCTTTAGTACTATTTGTTTTTATATTCATCCTATGTTAATGTTTTTTGGTATATTCTGGTAATATTTATTTTTCCTAAAAACTAGGGTTTGCTTGACTTCTCCTAAATTGATTCTAAATCAATTTTGCATGTTATTCTTTCCTTTTCTTTAAGGTTGATTGTTTGTTTTCCTTGTCTGTGTGTTTAATTTTTGCCACTATATAAACCCATCCCCTTTTCCTCTTTAGGCAGAACTTTAATCACTATTCTCTCACTAAAAACTGAACATTTCTACTATGTACTCGTTTACTATTATATTCTGTTTGGCTCTTGGCCGGCTGAAAGCCAAGGCCACCGGACTACTACTTTTTTCTGACCTCTCTTGGGTTTGAGCACTGCCTGGGTTCTTGAAACCCTTGGAACTTGACACATTCAGGACTCTGGGTCCTTACTGTAATCTTTTTCTTGTTTGTCAAACAATCACTGGTTAGTTTCTAAATCCTTGTAGTGTTTACTCTGTTATGTTAAGCATGTTCTCTGAAACTGCACGATTTAATGTATTTATTTGACTCTTTTCTGCCTAATTCTGCCTATGATTGTTAGCCTAATAATGTCTCTACACCTAGTTTAGTTAGTTTGGAAAGAATGAAGCATACTTAGTTTAGTGTTGTTGATAATAAGCATACATAGTTTAGTTGTTGATAATTAGCATGCTTAATTTAGTGTTGTTGATAATTCAAATGTTCTACCTTGACTATCTGATTTAGTCCATGCCTTTCTGCCTAGTCCTGAACTTTTAATGACCAATTGATGTTATTAACCTGCCCCAATTTTGTTTAAGACCTTACTCTGAATGTTGTATGCTCCTATGACTATTGTTTCCATTCTACGTGTTCTTTCCATGGCCAATATGTACCCATAATGACTTGTGATATTTTGAAACTAATTAATACCCTCTATGATACCTGATCCTGTTTGTGTTATACTGTTTAAACCTGAGTTAGTATAATCTGATCCATTAAGTCTTGAATTGGTTGCATTACTTGATTTTACTAGCCTAATGCCCTTGCCTGTTCATTTTGCAATCCTAAGATCTTTGTCTCTTAGCACATGTCACCCTGCCCAATGTGTTAATTTTCTTTTGGAGTTCACTATGTGATTATACTATAGTGTTTGCAAATATTTTTCCAAACTTATTATCTTTATTACTTGTTTCTAATTCTGGGGCTGGCTGAAAGACAAAACACTTCCCCCTAAGCCTCTTCTATCAACCTTCCTAGTGTGAGCACTGCCCTATGTTCTTGAAGCCCTTGGGAACTATGACACAGTAGGGTCCAAGGTTCTTTTCCACTTTTTCCCTAATTTCTCAAACTCTGCCCCCTCTTTTCACCTACTGGATAAACCAGTTGGTTTGTGTAAATGGCTATACTTCTGGGACTTTTCATCAAATTATGGCTACTGGATGTGGGCTATTTTGTGTAAATGGAGATTCTTTCTGGGCTATTGTGAAACTGTATGGACATGGTATTAAAGGCCTAGCTAGGCTCGGTGTACATTGGGCCTGCTTTAGGACCACTATAGCTATTCTGTAATTCTGTAATTTATTTCACTCATTAGGTCTGTAATAATGTTGTAATAACAATTGGGGTGTTAGTAAAATTTGGAAAATGGGTTTATTCTCACTTTGCATGAACGAGTAGAAATCCTACCTGTAGGGGTTAATTTGCTCAAACGAGTTCTGCCCCTATGTGTTGTTAGATAACCTACCTATAGGACCTAAGTGTTTCATTAGCTTAATATATTCTGCTTCTAAATGTTTTGCTAGATATCATGCCTATAGGGAGTAAAGTGACCAATGTTTCATGTCCATGACCATAGGGTCATGTTAGCTTATGCTCTACAAATCTGCATTTTTTAGAAATCATGTCTATAGGGTTTTAATTGGTCAATATGCTATTTGTTGTTCACTTAGTAGACATGCCTATAGAAGCTAAAACCAGTTTCAATCGCTAATCGTAGAAATCATGCCTATAGGATAATCCCACTTGCTTTAAGTGCTAAAATTGAGCTTTAAACATTGTTTCGTTGCCACTATTAGAAAGCTTGCCTATAGGAGCAAACTAAGCAATTCTGCATATTTCCCGTATTTATCACAGCCAATTACTGCGTAAATCACCTAGATAGCATGTCTATAGGTCTAATCTCTTATAACTTGTAATCACTAGGCAACTGTGTAGTCACTTAGGAATTATATCCAAAATGGTACCTCTTATTTGAAACTGCTTGCGCGTTTGAATTCCCAGGTTACATAGAAATCATGTCTATAGGACTTAATGACTTTAACTCGTCTCATGGACCAGAGGCATGGGACGGGTAGTGCACGCATAAGGTACGGCTTAGAATCAATTAGTGCGCCTTAGGTAACAACTTAAAGATAGTAATCAGGTAGCAGGAGATGATAGTTTGTGCTCGCTAAATAATACGAGTAACACCCCATCTCGAGGTAGTTACGAAGTATTATTTATGTTGCATGGGGTGATCTTTTAGGCTAAAAAACTTAGGACCCCCCCCCCCCCCCATCTTGTCTTAAAATCAATTATTTTGTTTATTGGTAGATTTTTTATAATAATTGCCCCAACTTCTTGTCTTTCCCTTTACTTTGGACTAATTCATATAATTCAAGTTCAGTGGGACCCACAGTTGTGGACCTCAAGGAATTCCTAACACCTTCTCCTCGAGGTAGTTTGAGCCCTTACCCGATCTTTGGTAATGCAAATTGGTTAAACTAGAGTTACTATCAAATAGGTGCCCTAACGCACCTCAAACCCGTTAGGTGGAGACTCTCTCTTTTAACACCTTCCTTTAAAAGAGTTGTCACGTGTCGAAACCCTATTTCGTGAGAAAAAGGAGCAGGGCAAGACCTTCGCAGGAGCGCCTTTTCCTTGCCTGGCCAGGCTCTGCATATGCGGACACAAGGCCGCATCTGTGAGCCCTTTCCGCTCCTGCGACAACAGTGCTCGCACTTGCGGTCACGTAGGTGCGTAAATTCCTACGCACCTGCGGTACCTGGGCTTCCTTCGCATTTCCTCTTCTGCAGCTCATGGCTCGCACCTCCGAGCTCTCACCCGCGGCTTGCTAAGTGCAGGTGTGATTTTGATAAAATTGGAGCTTCAGCAGCTGCTCCCAACTTCTAACTTAGTCCGAGCCTCGTCTGATTGACCCTCGAGGCCCCAGGGCCCCCGCCCAAAAAAATCCACAAGTTTGGAATCATAAAATGCACTTGCTCAAACTCTCGGAATGCACGAAAAACATTAAAACTAAGAATCGCACCCCAAAACAAATTGAATCAAACTTAAGAACTTCAAGTTCTTCAATTTATTTCCAATGCGCCGAAAATACTTAACTACTCGGGATGACCCCAAATTTTGCGTGCAAGTCTTAAATGATATTATGAAACTATTCTCGATCTCAAAATTCGAATTGGACCTCGATATCACCAAAACCTGCTCCAAACCAAATTTAAAGAACTTTTAAAACGTTCAAGAACCAACTTTCACTATTAGGCGCCGAAACGCTCCTGGGTCATCCGAAACCCGATACGAACAAAAGCTCAAGTCTGAAATCATCATACGAATCTATTGGAACAACCAAATCCTGATTTCGAGGTCGTTTACTCAACACTTGGACTTTTAAGCAAACCTAAAGGAACCAAGTGTTCCGATTTCAACCCGAACCCTTCCAAATCCGAACTAACTATCCCCGCAAGTCATAAAACAATAAAAGCATGTACAGAAAGTCTTATTTAGGGGAACGGGGTTATAGAAAGCAAAATGACCGGTAGTGTCGTTATATTCTCCACCTCTTAAACAAATGTTCATCCTCGAATGGGTTTAGAATCATACCTGAAATGCTGAATAAGTGTGGATATCTTCTCTGCATGTCCTCATCGGACTCCCAGGTCATGTCATCAACTAGTTGGCCCCTCCACTGGACAGTTATTGTGGAAATCTTCTTGGATCTCAACTGGCAATCCTATCTAGCAACAATGGCAACTGGCTCCTCCTCATAACCCAAGATCTCATATAGCTAAATAGTGCTGAAGTCTAACACATGTGAAAAGTCAGCGTGATACCTCCGGAGCATAGACACGTGAAAAATAGGATGAACCCCTAATAGGCTGGGAGGTAAAGTAAGCTCATAAGAAACCTCCCCAACTCGACTCAACACCTTGAATTGGCCTATAAACCTGGGGCTCATCTTGCCCTTCTTCCCGAATCTCATAATACCCTTTATCGGTGATACTTTCAGGAGAACCTTCTCGCCTACCATAAATGACACATCACGCGCCTTCTGAACCGCATAACTCTTTTCTCTGGGCTTTGCTATGCAAAGTCGCTCCTGAATCAACTTTACTTTTTCCCATGCATCCTTCACCAAATCAGTACCACATAACTTAGCCTCGTCGGGCTCAAACCACCCGATAGGAGAATGACATCGCCGACCATATAAAGACCCAAATGGATCCATCTCGATGCTGGATTGATAATTGTTGTTGTAAGCAAACTCGGCCAAAGGCAAGAACTGATCCCACTATCCCCCAAAGTCAATCACACATGCTCTGAGCATGTCCTCCAACATCTAGACTGTCCATTCCGACTGCCGGTCAGTTTGTGGATGAAACGCACTTTGTACGGCTATCCAGAAATGCAAAGTGAACTGAGGGCCTCTGTCTGAGATGATGGAAACAGGCACACCGTGCAATCAAACTATCTCCCGAATATTAATATGGGCCAATAAGTAGTTGCAACTGGAACGAAGTGTGCTGACTTGATCAACAATGACCCAAACTGCATCGAACTTCTGCAAGGTCCGCGGAAACCCAACTACAAAGTCCATAGAAATGTGCTCCAATTTCCACTCCAGTATAGTCATCTACTGGAGAAATCCACCTGGCCTCTGTTGCTCATCCTTAATCTGCTAGAAATTTAGGCACCTAGCTAGATGCTCAACTATGTCTTTCTTCATCCGTTTCCACCAATAATGTTGTCTCAGGTCCCGATACATCTTCGTAGCACCTGGATGAATATAATACCAAGAGCTATGTACCTCCTCTAGAATCCTCTCCCTCAAGCCATCGACATTAGGAACACATAGACGACCCTTGAGTCGCAGGACACTGTCCTCGCCAATAGAAACCTCCTTCGCACCACCCTATAACACCGCCTTTCTGAGAACTGTCAAGTGCGGATCATCAAAATGTCGAGCCTTGATCTGCTCCAATAGTGAAGACTAGGCAACAACACATGCAAGAACTCGGCTGGGCTCTGAAATATCCAATGTCACAAGTCTGTTAGCCAAGGACTGAATGTCCTAAGCTAGCCCTCTCCTCTGCTGAAATGAATACCAAGCTACCTATGTTCTCTGCCTTTTTGCTCAAGGCATCTGCGGCTACATTTGCCTTGCCCGAATGATAAAAAATAGTGATGTCATAGTCCTTTGGTAACTCAAGCCATCTGCACTTCCTTAAATTGAGATCCCTTTGCTTGAACAGGTGCTGCGAACTGCGGAGATCAGTGTAAACCTCACAAGGAACCCCATATAGATAATTCCTCCAAATCTTAAGAACATGAACAATCGCGACCAACTCCAAATCGTGCACAGGATAATTCTTCTCATGGGGATTCAGCTGACGTGAAGCATATGCAATAACTCATCCCTCATGCATAAATACATAACCCAAACCAACGCGTGAAGCGTAGAAATACACAATATACATCCCCGAACCGGAAAGCAACACTAGAACTGGTGTTGTAGTCAAGGCTGTCTTGAGCTTCTGAAAGCTCACCTTACAATCATCGGTCCAACGGAACGTAGCACCCTTCTGGGGTCAATCTAGTCAAAGGTGTTGTAATGGATGAGAAGTCATCCACAAATCGACGATAATAACCTGCTAGCCCTAAGAAAATCCTAATCTCAGTTGCCGAAGTAGGACGAGGCCAACTCTGAACTGCCTCAATCTTCTTGGGATCCACCTTAATACCTCGTCTGATACCACATGCCCAAGAATGCCACAGAACCTAATCAAAACTCACATTTGGAGAACTTAGCATATAGCTTCTGTTCCCTCAGGGTCTAACAAAGGAATCAATATAAGGCTTAAACACCCTGTTCATCAAATCTATAAATGTCGCTGGGGTATTAGTCAAGCCGAAAGACGTCACTAGAAACTCATAATGGTCATATCTAGTACAAAAGGTAGTCTTCGGAACATCTTAGTCCCGAATCTCCAACTGATGGTATCGCGATCTCAAGTCAATCTTAGAAAACACCCTAGCACCCTGCAACTGGTCAAACAAATCATTAATATGCGGCAACAGGGACTTGTTCTTAATGGTGACTTTGTTCAACTGGTGGTAATCAATGCATATCCGCATAGTCCCATCCTTCTTCTTCACAAATAATACTGGTGCACCCCAAGGTGATACACTCGGCCTGACAAACCCCTTTGCTAGCAATTCCTCAAGCTGTTCCTTCAACTCCTTCAATTTTTTCGGAGCCATACGATACAGTGGGATAGATATACGCTGAGTGCCTGGAGCCAAGTCAATAAGAAATCAATATCACGATTTGGCGGCATGCCTGGAAGGTTAGAAGGAAACACATCAGCGAACTCCCGGACTACTGGCACCGAATCAATGGTCGAAGACTCTATGGTGGTATCTCGAACATAGGCTAGATAAGCCAAACAAGCCTTATCGACCATATGTCGAGCCTTCAGGAAAAAAAAAGATAACCTGACTAGATGTACTGACAGACGAACTCTTCCACTCCAATCTATGCAACTCTGGCATTTTTAAGGTAACAATATTGACATGGAAATCAAGGATGGCGTGATATGGGGATAACTAGTCCATTCCCAGGATGAGCTCAAAGTCGGTCATATCAAGTAACAGAATGTTCGCTCTAGTCTCGTAACCACAGAATGTGACCACACAGGACTGAAAGATCCAATCCACTACCAAAGAATTGCCCACAAGAGTGGACACATAAATAGGAGTACCCATGGATTCACGAGGAATATCTAGTAAATGAGAAAACATAGATGATACATATGAAGAGGTAGACCCTGGATCAAATAATACTAAAGCAGAAAGAATACTTGTGATCACGGCATCTGAGGCCACTTCATTTGGTCCGGCCAAAAAAGCATAGAATCTAGCTGGAGCGCCGGCTGGCTGGCCTCCACCTGACTGCACAATAGCTGGCTGACCTCCCCCTACCTGGCCTCAACCTCTAGGACGGCCCTTACCCGCATGTCCCCCACCTTTGGGCGGTCAGACGGCTGGTGCTGCAATTATGGGCTGATGACCCTGCTGTACTACCTTGCCCCGAAGTTTGGGATATGTTTTCTTCATGTGACCCAGATCTCCACACTCGTAACAACCTCTCGCTACCATAGACTGCTGCCCCGAAGTCTAAACTTAATGGCCTGAATACTCACTAGAAGAACCCTGAATGGCTGGTGGGTGGTATGAACTCTCTCGCATGGCGCTGAAATAGGAACTGAAAGAACCCTGATGAGCTGGCGGTCGATAAGAACACTCTGGCATAACACTAGAATAGGGTCGCGTGTTGGAGAACCCCGAGGAGGTGGTGGTGCTGGATATGTGGGCCTGCTAGGCTGACCCATCCCAAATTGCCCTCTGCCCCTGGCTGGGGAACCTCATAACTCTCCAGAGAATCGGGAACTCTTTTCCTACTGTATCTTCTCTCTACCCTCTGGCAGTATCCCTCATTCCTCCGAGCAATCTCCACCACTAGCTGATAACCAATATCCATCTCAACCTCCCGGGCCATACTAGGCCGAATACTGGGGTGCAACCCCGCAACAAATATCTGCACTCTCTCTACTTCGGTAGGAAGTATCATAAGTGCATGACGAGACAACTCAGAGAATCTCCCTTTATAATCGGTCACTAATATCTGACCCTACTCGAGCTGCTCGAACTGACCTCGCAACTCTTCCCTCTAATAGGGTGGAATATAACTATCCAAGAAAAGTTGTGTAAACTGGTCCCAAGTCATGGGAGAATAACCCGCTGGCCTACCAAGAAGATAAGACTGCCACCCTTTCCGAGCCCTACCCTTCAGCTCGAAAGTAGTGAAATCCACCCCATGGGACTCCAATATCCTCATATTGTACAGTCTGTCCCTGAACCGGTCAATGAAGTCCTGGGAATACTCATGCCGCTCGCCCCCAAAGATAGGAGGGTGTAGCCTAGTCATCTGTCCAATAGCTTCTACGGATCGTCGTCCGTAGCTGGTCTAGGCTCAGGTGCAGTTGCAGAAACTGGCTGGGCTCCACCCACAGGTAGTGTACCCGGAGTCTGGTATGCTGCAGCTCTGTGACCAGGAGCCTAAGCAGTAGGGGTCTCTGCTCCCATCCCGCCTGAGATGTGGTTAGGTCTGCTGGAAATAAACTAGCCTGAGTCATGGTGTCCATGAACCGTAGCATACGACCCATGACCTTCTGAAAGCTCAACACTGACATGAAATTTACCAGGGGTGGCTCTGTAGCAGGCACCTCGCCCTGCTCCTCAATGATGGGATCCTCTACTGGATCCGCTGGTGGTGCTACTAGGGTAGCTATGGGATGCACTCGTCCCCTATCGTGGGCCGGTTCCCTCCTCCGGCCTCTGCCTCGGCCTCTAGCAATAGGGGAAGCAGCTCCTCCTGGGTCTGGAACATCTGTCGTACGTGTCCTCACCATCTGTGAGAGAATGAGAGAAAGGAATTTAGCATACCATCAACTGCACGATAGGAGATGAATAAAGAGGAGTTTCCTAATACCTTATAGCCTCTCGAAGATAAGTACTGACGTCTCCGCATCAATCCGCAAGACTCTACTAGACCTACCCGTGACTTGTGAGACCTAAGTGAACCTAGTGCTCTGATACCATGTTTTCACGACCCAATTCCATTATAGGCCGTGATGGTGCTCAACACCATTGTTAGGCAAGTCAACACTGATCGAACTAGTGATTTCCCATTTGGGTAAATTACTTAAGTGGATAATAATTCTACATTTGTTGAAAAGATTTAGAAATTTACCAATGTGACAAAATTAAACGGAAGCAACAAGTACAAACCGTAATCATGTAAATAATACCAAAATCATAAGTCTACTAGTAGGTGTGCCAAGACCTGGTGCCACAAGTATGTGGGCAATCTAGTAGAATATACAAAAGAATACTAGCCTACTGTTTGAAAGGAAATAGATAGAAAAATAAAGCATAAGAGAGACTCCAGCTGCTGCAGAACGGCTCGGAAGGCAGCTCACCATGATGCCCGAGATGGGGATCAAATCTGCACACCAAACTAGTAACCAGATCCACCTGCCTCAGATCCTGTACAATTAAGTACATAAGTGTAGCGTGAGTACATAAATAATATGTACCCCGTAAGTATCTAGTCTAACCTCGAAGAAGTTGTGACGAGGGGTCGACTCCGACACTCACTAGGGCCAATAACATGATAATATGAGATTCTTATTAAGAATGATATACAACAATAAGACTCAAAACAAGAAATAACTGAACAAGTCTTCACCATATTTAAGAACTTAAATCACTTCCTTCCTTTAAAACATATGATCACACAAATAATGAATTTATACCAATTATGAAAGGAACTTCATGTTCTATTATCACACACGAATACCACCAATGATGTTCGGCCCGATCCAACATAAATATAAATTGTGCACTGCCGAGGGTCGAACGCTGCAAACCATGGATACATCTATTACCCAGCTCGCGAATCATACATGTGATGCGGTCAAATATAAGTTTATCAATAAATCATAACCCTTTCTTGAATTTTTTCAAAATAAAGACAATCTAACTTGAAGCTTTTAAATCCTTAAAAATCCTCAAATTACTTCCATTTGATAAAGTTAACACGTATAATCAAATAACGGTGTCCACAAGCATGGTGTAAACCTAAAACTACCCGGACTAAATAGGAATAGTAGCTACGTATGGACTCTTGTCACTTCATGTGTACGTAGCCCCCACAAAATAACAACGCATATTAATTAAGTTCACCTATGGGGTAAGTTCCCTCTTACAAGGTTAGAAAAGAGACTTACCTCGTCTCAAAGCCTATTTACCAATTCAAGAATGCACTCAAACCTCAAAATTTGATGCGAAACGACTTGGAACTTGCCAAACATTACATAAATCAATCAATCTATGCTCAAAAGTTCATATATCCACTATTAAAGTGATTACCAACCCAAATTGCAAGATTCATAAAATTCACCCCCGGGCCCACACGCTCGGATTCCGGAAATTTTTGAAGAAAGTTACCATAATAGCTAGGTTGAAATCTCCCCTTTTGAAGCTCTAAAATCACCCAAATGTGTAAAGAATGGGAGAAAAATGCCTAAGTCCTGTATTAAATGAAGTGCACTGCCCCAGCAATTTTTGCACCTGCGATGCATTGGCCGTATCTGCGGTCCCGCACCTGTGGCAAGACTTTCGCAGGTGCACCTTTTCGTCGCCTGGCTGGGCTTCGCAACTGCGGACACAAGGAGCCGCATCTGCGAGCCCTTTCTGCTACTGCGACAACAGTGCCCGCACATATGGTCACGCAGGTGCGTAAATTCCTCTACACCTGCGGTGCCTGGGCTTCCTTCACATTTCCGCTTCTACGGCTCATGGATCGCACCTGCAAGCTCGCACATGCGGCTTGCCAAGCGCAGGTGCGATTTTGACAGAACTGGAGCTTCAGCAGCTACCAACTTCTAACTTAGTCCGAGCCTTGTCCGATTGACCCTTGGGGACCCCGGAGCACCTCCCAAACATACCCACAAGTTTGGAATCATAAAACAGACTCACTTAAACTCTCGGAATGCCAGAAACAACATTAAAACTAAGAATCGTACCCCAAAACCAATTGAATCAAACTTAAGAACTTCAAGTTCTTCAATTTACTTCCAATGCGCCGAAACGTACTTAAACTACTCGGAATGAACCCAAATTTTGCGTGCAAGTCTTAAATGACATTACAGAACTATTCTCGGTCTCAAAATTCCATTTTGGACCTCGATATGATCAATGCAGTATATTGAAACAAAATGTTAATGTTTTGTTAATTTAAAAAAAATGTTACTAACATAAAAATAATTATAACTAATAGAAATACTCTTGGGAGCCTAAAGTAAGGTTTAGTGGCTTTACCTTGGAGACACCCAGGAGTGAGCTGAATTTGAGTCCTCCCACCACCATGATCAATTCACTGCCCGCTGCCATTCTCCTCAATAGTGGGTCAAATTTAGCTCTTGCCACCGCTACCATCAATTCGCCGGTCGCCGCCATTGCCCTAAATAGTTGGCCAAATTTGCTCCTCCCACCGTCATTATCAATTCGCTGACCGCCTCAATTGCTCTTAACTATGAGCCATATTTGGCTCCTCCTACCACCATTATCAATTCGCCGACCGCCTCCATTGCCCTTAACTATGAGCCACATTTGGTTCCTCCTACTTCTGCCATCAATTCGTCGGTCGCTTCCATTGCCCTCAATGGTGGGCCAAATTTTTCTCCTCCCACTGCTGCCATCAATTCGCCAGCTACCGCCATTGCCATCATCAATGGGCCAAATTTGACTCCTCTACTGCTACCATGATCCTCTACACTTGTCCAAATTTGGCTCCTCCATCGATGCTATCAATTCGTCGGCCGCCATCATTGTCCTCAACAGTGGGCCAGATTTGGCTCCTCCCACTGCCTCTATCAATTCTTCGGCCACCGCATCTCCTAGTGCGGTTGGTTTCTTTTCTTCCTTTTTTTGGTTCATCCAAGATTTTGTTATATTTAACTTCATTCTTGATTTCAATTTCACAAATTTCTAGTTTACTTTTCCTCAAATTGTGTTTTATTTTCCTTTTTGGTCTTCTCAATTTCAAAAATTGCACCTTGTTCTGCAAATGTCACGACCAAATTTCTCCTATAGGTAGTGATGGCGCCCAACGTTGCCGCTAGGCAAGCCTACAGTGAACTAACTATGTGATCCTTTCCTTTAAAGATTTGAAATAGTTATTTTTTTGTTTGTGCATAAATAGGAAGTAAGCATTTAAATAAGATGAGAGGTCAAGATTTTTAAAGTAGTGAGATAAATAAACAACAATAACAACAACAACAAACCTAGTATGTTCCCACCAGGTGGGGTCTGGGGAAGATAGTCTATACGCAGACCTTACCCCTACCTAACAAGTAGAGAGGCTGTTTCCAATATATCATCGGCTCAGGAAAGCAGTGAGCTAAATAAGATAACCCAAAAACTATCAAGTGTCTACTAGATTAAACCTCTAAGACTTGGTGTCACAAGTTTATGAGCAACTAGCAGAATATACAAAAGAGTTCTACGCTACTGTCTGAAATGAAGTAGATAGAAAATACAAGCAAAAGAAAGACTTCGGCTATTACAGAACGAGCTTAGAAGGGCAGCTCACCGCAAAGTCTCGAAAATCAAGGATGCGCGCCAGACTTATATCCAGATGCACCTCCCTCAAATCCTGCACATTAGTGCAGAAGTGTAGTGTGAGTACATAAACAACGTGTACCGAGTAAGTATTCAGTCTAACCTCGAAGAAGTAGTAACGAGGTGTCGACTTTGACACTTACTATGGGCTAACAATAAAATGTCAACATTATAACTAACCCTGGATAATATAAATACAACTGAAAACTCAATAACAGGAAATAATAAAGAATCCTTTCGCTAATAGTAAATCCTAAGTTTGTTTTCATCATTTAACAATTTATATCTAAATCCAATGAAACAATATCAATTATAATTGGTTCCAAAGATTTATTACACGCAATTTATGTCGAGGTCGTACGACCCGATCCAACATAAAAATATTTAAACTGTGCACTGCAGACGGTTGAACGGCACGAACCATAGATGCATCTATCTGCTACTGAGGCGTATGGCCCGCTCCACGAAAAGAGAAAATAATTTATAACAACCAATTCAAAATTCATTAAGAGGCAATTATTTTAAGAAACACCAATTCGCAATAACAGTCAAGTGGCCTGTCTAAGAATTTAAGTACATAAAATTTAACCTTCTACCATTCCTTTATCAAGTTCCAACATGATTTAAGGAATTAAGTTAATAAGTAGGGTGCAAACATCATAAATATAGCATGGTATGTCCTAGACTACCCGAACATAAGCATAATTAGTAGCTACGTACGGACTATCGTCACCTCGTGCGTATGTACCCACAAATAGAAGAACATATTAATCAATTCACCTATAGGGTTAATTTTCTCTTACAAGATTAGAAAAGAGACTTACCTCGTCTCAAAGCTTACTTTTCAGCCTCAAATTCACTCTAAATCCTCAACTCAGTGCCGAACAATCCAAAACTAGTCAAATGGTATATAAATTAATCAATACACGTTCAAAAGTTCATATTCCAACTATTAAAGTGATTGATTACCCAATCCCAAATGTAGGATTTCTAAAATTCAGCCCCGGACCCACGTGCCCGGGTTTCTGAAGAAAGTTGTTACCAATAACCTCATGAACTAAAATATTTGATTTCCACTAAATTCCATAACAAATTTCATCGTTAAATCCCATTTTTATCAAAAACCTAGGTTTTCACCTAAACTCATGATTTTCACTAATTTACATGTTATAATCTTCCCATAAACTATGTATTTAAGTCAAAATAGGTAGAAATTACTTACTCTAAATGGCAAGGTTGAAATCCCCCTTTTTTAAGTTCCAAAATCGCCCAAGTGTGTGAAAAATGAAAGGAAAATGCCTAAGTCCCGTATTTAAAAACGAGGTTCTGCCCAGCTGAATTCCCCTCCTTCGTGAATGCGGAAGAAGCCTTGCATTCGTGAAGGCCTGAGCTGCCTGGGCATCACGAACGTGACAGCACCTACGCGAACGCGAAGGGCAAGTGCACTAACCCTCCCCGGCCCCTTTCCCCTACATGAACGCGAGAAGGGCTTTGCGAACATGCGGGCCTAGTATCACAAGGCTTCGCGAAAGTGAGAGCCTGACCGCGAACGTGAAGATAAATTGCTCATTGGACCCAAATCCTTCTTCACGAACGCAATGGCCCTCCCGCGGTTGCGAAGAAGGAAATTAGAACTGGAAAAAATTGGTTTCCTCAACTTAGCTCCGGACAGTTTGAAACACTCCCGATCCCCTCGGGACCCCGTCCAATTACACCAACAAGTCTATAAACATAATACGAATTTGATCAAACTCTCGAAGCATGTAAACAATAACAAAAACAAGAATCACACCCCAAAACCAAATTGAATATATGAAATTCAAGTTTCCATATAGCTCCGAACGTGCCGAATCATACTTAGACTACTCGGAATGACGCCAAATTTTGCGTGCAAGTCTTAAATCACAATACAGAACTATTTCCGATCTCAGAATCCCATTTGGACCTCGATATCACAAAAACCTACTCCAAACCAAATTTAAAGAACTTAAAACCTTCAAATAACCAACTTTCACTATTAGGCGACGAAATGCTCCCGGGTCATCCAAAAACCGATCCGAACATATTCCCAAGTCTGAAATCATCATAGGAACATATTGGAAATGTCAAATCCCGATTCTGAGGTCGTTTACTCAAAATGTTGACCGAAGTCAAACTTAGTCGTTTTAGCCAACCTTAAGGAGCCAAGTGCTCCGATTTCAACCCGAACCCTTCCAAATCCCGAACTAACCATCCCCGCAAGTCATAAAATAGTAAAAGTACGTACAGGGAGTCCTATTTAGGGAAAGAGGTTCTATAAAGAAAATGGTCGGTCAGGTCGTTACATTCTCCACTTCTTAATCAAATGTTCGTCCTCGAATGGGTCTAGAATCATACCTAGAGTGTTGAATAAGTGTGGATATCTGCTCCACATGTCCTCCTCACACTACCAAATCACCTCCTCAACTTGTTGGCCCCTCTACTGAACCTTTACCGCGGAAATACTCTTGGATCTCAACTGATGAACCTCCTTATCAACGATGGCAACTGGCTGCTCCTCATAACCCAGGCTCTCATCTAAGTGAATCGTGTTAAAGTCTAACACATATGACAAGTCGGCATGATACCCCCAGAGCATAGACACGTGGAAAATCGGATGAACTCCCGATATACTGGGAGACAAATCAAGCTCATAACCAACCTCTCCAACTCGTCTCAACACCTCTAATGGGCCTATAAATTTTGGGCTCAACTTGCCCTTCTTCCCGAACCTCATAACCCCCTTCATTGGCGAGACTTTCAAGAGAAACTTCTCGTGCACCATAAATGATACATCACGTGCCTTCTGATCCGCGTAACACTTCTGTCTGGACTGTGCTGTGCGGAGTTGCTCCTGATTCAACTTTACCTTTTCCAAGGCATCCTTCACCAAATCAGTATTATATAACTTAGCCTCACCGGGATCAAACCAAATGATGGGAGAACAAAATCGACGACCATATAAAGCCTCAAATGGAGCCATCTCGATGATGGAACGATAACTGTTATTGTAAGCAAACTCGGCTAAGGGCAAGAATCGATCCTACTGCCCTCCAAAGTCAATCACACATGCTCTGAGCATGACCTCCAAGATCTGAACTATCCGCTCTGACTGCCCGTTGGACAGTGAATGAAATGTTGTGCTGAGCTATACACGGGTCCCCAACTCACTCTGTACTGCTCTCCAGAAATGTGAAGTAAATTGAGGGCCTCTATCTGATATGATGGAAATAGGCACACCATGCAACCGAACTATCTTCTGAATATAAGTCTGGGATAGCCTCTCTGAAATATACGTGGTCACCACCAGAATGAAGTGTGCCGACTTGGTCAACCAGTCGACAATGACCCAAACTGCATCAAACTTCCGCAAGGTCTGCGGAAACCTAACTACGAAGTCCATAGTAATCCGCTCCTATTTCCACTCCGGTATAGTAATCTGCTAGAGTAGGCCACCTGGCCTCTGGTGCTCATACTTAACCTGCTGGAAATTTAGGCATCTAGTTACCTACTAAACTATGTCTTTTTTCATCCGCCGCCACCAATAATGCTGCCTCAGGTCGCAATACATCTTCGTAGTACCTGGATGAATGGAATACCGAGAACTGTGTGCCTCTTCTAAATCCTTACCCTCAATCCATCGACATTAGGAACACATAGACGACCCTAGATTCGCAGAACACCATCCTCGCCTATAGTAACCTTATTGGCACCGCCTTGTAGTATCATCTGTCTGAGAACCAACCAGTGCGGATCGTCAAACTTGCGAGTCTTGATCTGCTCCAAGAACTAGGCTGGGCTTTGAAATATCCAACCTCACAAATCTGTTAGCCAAGGACTAAATGTCCAAATCTATTGGCCTCTCCTTCTGCTGAAATGAATGCTAAGCTACCCATACTCTCTGCCTTTCTGCTCAAGGCATCCGCGACTACATTTGCCTTGCCCGGATGATAGAGAATGGTGATATCATAATCCTTCAGTAACTCAAGCAATTTGCATTGCCTCAAATTGAGATCCCTTTTCTTGAATAAATATTGCAAGTTGCGATGATCGGTGTAAACCTCATAGGACACCCCATAAAGATAATGTCTCTAGTTCTTAAGAGCAAGAACAATCGCGGCCAACTCCAAATCATGTATAGGATAGTTCTTCTCAAGGGGCTTCAGTTAACGTGAAGCATATGAAATAACTTGCCCCTTCTGCATCACTACACAACAAAAATCTACGCGTAAAGCATCGCAATACACAATATACATCCCCAAACCAGAAGGCAACACTAGAACTGGTGTTGTAGTCAAAGTTGTCTTGATTTCTAGAAGCTCGCCTCACAATCATCAGACCAACGGAACAGAGCACCCTTCTGGGTCAATCTAGTCAAAGGTGCTGCGATAGATGAGAAGCCCTCCACAAACTGGCGATAATAACTTGCTAACCCCAATAAGCTCCTGATCTCAGCCGCCTAAGTGGGACGAGGCCAACTCTGGACTGGTTAATCTTCTTAGGATCCACTTTAATACCCTCTATTGATACAACATGCCCCAGAATACTATAGAATCTAGCCAAAACTCACACTTGGAGAACTTAGCATATAGCTTCTATCCCGGCAATGTCTGAAGCACCACTCCTAAATGTTGCTTATGCTCCTCCATGCCACGTGAGTAGATCAAAATGTCATCAATGAAGACAATAACAAACGAATCAATGTATGGCTTGAATGCCATGTTCATCAGATCCACAAACGCCGCTGAGGCATTAGTCAAATCAAAGGACATCACTAGAAACTCGTAATGGCCACATCTAGTACGGAAAGTAGTCTTCCGAACATCTGCGTCCGGAATCTTCAATTGATGGTACCCCAATCTCAAGTCGATCTTAGAGAACACCCTAACACCCTGCAACTGGTCAAGCAAATCATCAATACGTGGCAATGGGTACTTGTTCTTAATGCTAACTTTGTTCAACTAGCAGTAATAAATGCACATTCGCATAGTCCCATCTTTCTTCCTCACAAATAATATTGGTGCACCCCAAGGCGATACACTTGGTTTGATGAACCCCTTTGCTAGCAACTCCTCAGTTGTTCCTTCAACTCCTTCAGCTCTTTCGGAGCCATACGGCACGGTGGATAGATATAGGTTGGGTACCTAGAGCCAATTCAATACAGAAATCGATATCACGATCTAGAGGCATGCCTGGAAGATCATAAGGAAACACATCGGAGAACTCCCGGACTATTGGTACTTAATTAATCGCTAGAGTATCCCGAACATAAGCTAGATAAGCCAAAAAACCCTTCTTGACCATGTGTTGAGCCTTCATAAAAGAGATGATCCGACAAGGTGTGTTGATAAACGAACCCTTCCACTCCAATCTAGGCAATTCAAGCATCACCAAGGTAACAATATTGATATGGAAATCGAGGATGGCATGATAAGGAGATAACTAGTCCATGCCCATTATAACCTCGAAGTCGGTCATATCAAGCAACAGAAGATCTGCTCTAGTCTCATAACTACAGAATATGACCACACAGGACCGATAGATTTGATCCATAACAACAGAATCGGTCACAGGAGTGTACACATAAACATGAGTGCCCAAGGACTCATGAGGAACATCCAGGAAATAAGAAAACAGAGATGAAACATATGAATAGGTAGACCCTGGATCAAATAATACTAAAGCATCCCTACCGTAGATGGAAATTATACATGTGATCACGACATCTAAGGCCACTACATCTGGTCTGGCCGAAAAAGCATAAAACCTAGCTGGAGCGTTGATTGGCTAGCCTCCGCCTGACTGAACAGTAGTTGGCTAACCTCCCCCTTCCTAGCCTCCACCTCTATGACGGCCCCTACCCTCCTGTCCTCTGCCTCTGGGCGGGCGGACGACTGGTGCTGTAATCATGGGCTGATGGCCTTGCTGTGCTACCTTGCCCCAATGCTTGGGATAGAACCTCCGCACATGACAGAGATATCCACACTCAAACAACCTCTTGGTACGATGATCTGCTGACCTGAAATCTGGCCTTGATGGCCTGAATACCCACTGGAAGAACCCTGAATAGCTGGTGGGCGGTAAGAACTCTCTGGCATGGCACTGAAATACGGTCGCATTGCAACACCCTGAGGAGGCGCGGTGCTGGATATGTGGGTCTGCTAGGGTAACCTCTTCCCCCTGCCGGGGCAACTCTAAACTCTCCGGAATAACGGATTCGCTTGTCCCGCTGTATTTTCTCTCTGCCTCTCTGACGGTAACCCTCAATCCTCTGATCTATCTTCACTACTAGTAGATAAGAAGTCCCCATCTCAATCTCCTGGGACATAGTGGCCTGAATACCTGAGTGCAACCACGCAACAAACCTCTGCACTCTCTCCACTTAAGTAGGAAGTATCATAAGTGAATGGCGAGACAACTCAGAGAACCTCGCCTCATAATCGGTCACTGACATCTGACCCTGTTGGAGCTACTCAAACTGAAACAGCAACTCTTCCCTCTAGGAGGGTGGAATATACCTATCCAAGAAAAGGTATGTAAACTGATCCCAAGTCATGGGAGGAGAACATGCTGGTCTGCCGAGAAGATGAGACTGCCACCACCTACGAGCCTTTCCCTCTAGTTGGAAAGTACTGAAATCCACCCCATGGGACTCTAATATACTCATGCTGTGTAGTTTGTCCCTGCACCTATCAATGAAATCCTAGGGGTCCTCATGTATTTCACCTCCAAAGATAGGAGGGTGAAGCCTGATCCATCTATCAAATAGCTTATGCGGCTCGCTGACCACAGCTGGTCTAGGCTCAGGTAAAACTGCTGCAACTGGCTGGGCTCCGTCCACGGGTAGTGCACCCGAGATCTGATATACGACAGCTGCATGTCTCGGAGCCTGAGCAGTAGGGGTCGGTGCTCCCCTTCCCACCTAAGATGTGGCAACGTCTGCTAGAAATAACCCAGCGTGGGTCATAGTATCTGTGAACCACAACATACGACCCATAACCTCCTAAAAGCCCAGTGCTAAGATGAAATGTACCAGCGCTGACTCCGTTGCAGGAACCTCACCATGTTCCTCAATAGTAGGATCCTCTACTGGATCCGCTGGTGGTATATCTAGGCAACTCATCCCCTACCTTGGGCTGGTGCCCTCCCCCAGCCTCTACCTCGGCCTCTAGCAACAGGGGGAGCAGCTCATCCCGGGTCTGAAACATCCGTCGTGCACGTTCTCACCATCTGTTAGAGAATAAAAGAAATACACTTGGTATAACATCAACTACACGATTGAAGATGAAGAAAGAGTAGTTTACTAACACCTTATAGCCTCTCATAGATAAGTACAGACGTCTCTGCAAGACTCTTTTAGTCCTGCTTATAACTTGTAAGACCTACGTGAACCTAGAGCTCTGATACCATATTGTCACGGCCCAATTTCTCCTATAGGCCGTGATGGCGCCCAACATTCGCTAGGCAAGCCTACACTGAACTAACTCTGTGATCCTTTCCTTTAAAGATTTGAAATAGTTTATATTTTTTGTTTGTGCATAAATAAGATGCAAGCATTTAATAAAGATGAGAGATCAAGATTTTTAAAGCATTCTGATAAATAAGATAACCCAAAAACCATCAAGTGCCTACTAGCATAAACCTCCAAGACCTGGTGTCACAAGTTTATGAGAAACTAGTAGAATATACAAAAGAGTTCTAATTTACTGTCTGAAATGAAGTAGACAAAAAATAGAAGCAAAAGAAAGACTTCAACTGCTGCAAAACGGGCTCAGAAGGGCAACTCATAGCATAGTCTCGAAAATCAAGGATGCGCGTCGGGCTGATATCTAGTGCACCTACCTCAGATCCTGCACATTAGTTCAGAACTGTAGCGTGAGTACATAAAAAATATTTACCCAATCAGTATCCACTCTAACCTCGAAGAAGTAGTGACGAGGATCGAATTTGACATTTACTCTGGGCTAACAATAAAATGTCAACAGTATAACTAAGCATGGATTACATAAATATAGTTGAAAACTCAATAACAGAAAATAGTAAACAATCCTTTCGCTAATAGTAAATCCCAAGTTTGTTTCCATTATTTAACAATTTATATCTCAAGCCAATGAAACAATATCAACTATAATTGGTTCCAAAAATTTATTACGCGCAATTTATGCCGAGGTCGTACGATCCGATCCAACATAAAAATATTTAAATTATTCACTTCCGAGGGTCGAATGACACGAACCATAGATGCATCCATATACTTTTGAGGCGTTCGGCTCGCTCCACGAAAAGAGAAAATACTTTATAACATCCAATTCTCAATAACAGTCAAATGGCCCGTCCAAGAATTTGAGTATATAAAATTTAACCTTCTACCATTCCTTATCAATTTCCAACATGATTTAAGCAACTAAGTTAACAAATAGGGTGCAAACATCGTAAATATAGCATGCTATGGGTCCTAGACTACCCGAACATAAGCATAATTAGTAGCTACGTACGAACTCTCGTCACCTCAAGCGTACGTAGCCCCCACAAATAGAAGCACATATTAATCAGTTCACCTATGGGATTAATTCCCTCTTACAAGATTAGAAAAGAGACTTACCTCGTCTCAAAGCTTACTTTCCTACCTCAAATTCACTCTAAAGCCTCAACTTGGTGTCGAACAATTCAAAACTAGTCAAATGGTATATAAATTAATCAATACATGTTAAAAAGTTCATATTCCAACTATTAAAGTGATTACCCAACCCCAGATGTAGGATTCCTAAAATTCAACCCCCGGCCCACGTGCCCGGATTCCGGAAATTTTCGAAGAAAGTTGTTACCTATAACCTCATGAACTGAAATATATGATTTTCGCTAAATTCCATAACGAATTCCGTGGTTAAATCCTATTTTTATAAAAAAAAAACCTAGGATTTCACCTAAACTCATAATTTTCACTAACTTACATGTTATAATCTTTCTATAAAGTATGTATTTAACTCACAATAGGTAGAAGTTACTTACGCTCAATGGATTGGTCAGAATCCCCCTTTTGAAGTTCCAAAATAGCCCAAGTGTGTGAAAAAGGAGAGGTAAAGGCCTAAGCCCCATTTTCAAAAATGAGGTTCTGCCCAGCTGAATTCCCTTCCTTCGTGAATGCGGAAGAAGCCTCGTGTTCGTGAAGGCCTGATTTGCCTGGGCATCACGAATGCGACAACACCAAAACGAACGCGAAGGGCAAGTGTACGGACCCTCTCCAGCCCCTTTCCCCTAAGAGAACGCGAGAGGGGCTTCACGAACATGCAGGCCTAAGATCACAAGGCTTCACGATAGCGAGAGCCAGACCGCGAACAAAAAAGATTAATTGTTCATTGGCCCTAAATCCTTCTTCGCGAACGCGATGTCCCTGTCGCGTTCGCGAAGAAGGAAACCAGAACTGGAAAAATCTGGTTTCCTCAACTTAGCTCCAGTCAGTTCGAAACACACCCAAGCCCTTCGAGACCCCATCCAACTATACCAACAAGTCTATAAGCATAATACAGACTTGATAGAACTCTCGAAACGCATAAAACAACAACAAAACTAAGAATCACACCCCAAAACTAAATTGAATCAAAATATGAACTTCAAGTTTCCAAATCGCTCTGAACGCGCTGAATCATACTTAGACTACTCAGAATGACATCAAATTTTGCGTCCAAGTCTTAAATCACCATATGGAACTATTCCCGATCTCATAATCCCTTTTGGACCTCGATATCACCAAAATCTACTCTAAACTAAATTTAAAGAACTTCAAAACCTGCAAAGAACCAACTTTCATTATTAGGCACCGAAACGCTCCTGGGTCATCCAAAACCCGATCCGAACATACTCCCAAGTCCTAAATCATCATACAAATCTATTGAAACCGTAAAATCCCTATTCCGAGGTCGTCAACTTAGCCTTTTTAGCAAATCGTAAGGAACCAAGTGTTTTGGATTCAACCGAACCCTTTCAAATCCCAAACTAACCATCCCCTAAGTCATAAAACAGTAAAAGCACGTACGAGGAGTCTTATTTAGGGAAAGGGGGTTCAAGAAAGCAACACGACCGGTCGATTTATTACAACAAAGCTAGGTGCTTTTCGTTCTTTATTTTTTTCTTTTTCTCTTCTTTTTGACACAGAAAAACAAGAAGTTTACTCTTGTTTTGTGTAACTTGCAAAGCACTTGCAAGACGGTATAAAAAAATTAGTCAGAGGTGCAATGTAATGATTTTTTTTTTTTTGAGCAAACAGGAAATATTATATTAAAAACCACATAGTGTTTCGTACATAACCTTTATAATTTGTGTCGCTAAGGACATATTGATTGCCTAAGTTTGCTAGCATATTGCAAGCATCATAAGATAATAACTTAACAAAAACATAGTGTTATTTTTGTTCACTTTCCACAATAGAGTTTACATAAGAGGGGTTAGTACAAAATGTTTGTTTCCCTTTGCCTTCGCCTTCTTTACCAGATGATGAGCTATTCTATTCCCTTGCCTGAATGTGTGCTGGAGGGATACCTTCTACTGGTGCATGAACAACCTGCATTCATTAATAATGTAATCATATAATTTGTTACCTTATTGTATAGAGGGGATTACCTCCATGGAGTCTGTCTCTATTTCAAGAGGGAACATTCCCCATTCTTGTGTTGTTTTGAGCCCCTATATCAGTGCCTTCATTTCTGCTTGTAGTGAGCCATTAGCATGGGTAGATTTTGCAAATCCAACAACCCATTTCCCATTGGCATTTATGAATACACCTCCCAGGCCATATTTTTGGTTATGGTTATTGAAACTAGCATCTATGTTGAGTTTAAACCAGCCTCTTGGTGGTTTATTCCACTTAACCTTTATGGGAATTTTATGAGGAGTGTTGAGGCTCATCTCTGTGAGTAGCGTAAATTCAGTAGTTCTTTGGATAATTTGAATACCATTAATATGATGGTCAGTATTGTTTTGATTGTTGTTATTTCTATTAAGCCAGATGTGCCAGATGGCAAATGGGAAGAAGGAATTCCAATTAATAGATTTGTTTTACAGAGGGTAATAAAAGTCTTTTAATTGCAGGGGCCAGTGTTCTTCATTTTCTTTGTAAAACCTTTTCCACCCAAGACTATTCCAGAAATGATTGACGACTTTACATTTTAGGAAAATATGGGTTATGGATTCATCTTCTTGGCATTTGCATATAGGGCAGATGGGATCAATGTTTAGACCAATTTGTGAGAGAAATTTTCTGCATGGTATCCTGTTATGGAGACACTGCCACAAGAAGAATTTGATTTTATTAGGGCAATTTAGGTTCAAAATCCATTTGAATTCTAATTGATTGTTTGGAGGAGGTTCTATAAGTGTGTAACAGGACTTAGTTGTGAAAAAACTTTTTGTATTTAACAACCATATTGGAATATCATTGGTAGGGCCTTTAAAACAAATTCTTGTCTTAGTGATATTTTCCTTTATATCACTAGGGATGTTGAGCGATAGTTCATTAAAGTTCCATGTTTCCCCATTAAAAATGTCCCTTGTTTGTATTGAGTAGTCACTAATAGAGAGAGGAGATGTCACTACCTTTCTAAGATTTCCTATATTTGGTATCCAATTGGTTTCCCATATGTTCATATTGGAATGGTAATGGGGTGACCAAGTGATACCCCTTGAGCATAATTCCCATCCCTTTTGAATACTTTTCCAGACGAATGAGCTTTTATTTTTAGCAACATTAGTTTCATAAGAGGTGATGATTAATCTAGCCCAGGGGTTGTAGCATTTGTAAGAATTCTCCATACTAGGCTAGCTAGTGTGCATAAATTCCTAGTGTAGACCATTTAACAGGATGAATTTTCCTTTTTTTCATGGGGCTACCCCATATAAAATCCCTTTGAATTTTATCAATCTTATTAAGGATATTTTTAGGAAGTAAGGTGTACTGCATATAGTGATTGGGTATTGAATTAAGGCAAGAATGGGATAGGGTTGTTCTCCCTGCTAAGTTAATGAATTTCAATATTCAGGATGCTAGCTTGGTTCTCATATTATCAATTATAAATTGGTAGTCTCTAGGCCTTGGGCATTTGTTCAATATTAGGAATCCTAGGTAAGTACCAAAGTTGTCACATTTCTTTATACGTAGTCTAGTTGTAACATTCTTAATGAGGGAAGGAGTGCAGTTTTTGGAAAAGAGGATCTTTGATTTAGCATTGTTAATACATTGTCCTGATAGGTCACAAAACTGGTCTAATCCATATTTAATGACTTGGCATGATTTATTATTTACCTTTGCCATTATAGTAAGGTCGTCAGCAAAAAATAGGTGAGAAAACTTTGGACATCTTTTTTCCTATGGTTATTGGATCCCAATTCCTAATATCTACTTGATGGTCTATATATCTTGTTAGCATTTCTAAGAAAAGGATGAAGATATAGGGTGAAATGGGATCACCCTGCCTGATGCCTCGACTTGGCTCAAATAATTTTATGACGGAGCCATTAACTAAAACTGTTATACTACTTGTTGAAATACAACTTAATAAAAGATAAGAGAATTTGAGAGGGTATTTGAAGTACTTTAGAGTGTGATGAACAAAAAACCATTCCAAATGGTCAAATGCTTTTTCTAGATCAATTTTTAATATTATTTGGCCTTGTTTGCCTTTTATTTTTGTAAATTGGAAACAAGTTATTGGATGATGATTGCATTATCAGAAGCTCTTCTATTTTACATGGAACTTTCTTGGAAGGGGCTAATCAATTGTTCTAGGAATGGTTTCAGTCGATTTGCTAGAATTTTTGTAATTAACTTATAGATAGTATTGTAAAGTCCAATTGGTCTAAAATTTCTGATGTTATTTGCATTAGGGATTTTAGGGATAAGGCACAGATAGGTCCTATTAATGTCTCTGGGGATTTCTTAATTTCTAAAGATATCATGACAAAAAGCTTTGTTACCGAATTACCTATGATTTTCCAATATTTCTGGAAAGAAAAGGTGAAGGCCATCCGGCCCTGGAGCTTTGAAAGGTTTAAAAGAATAGATAGTCTTTTGAATTTCAATATATAGCAAGGGACTATCTAAAAAGTTTAGATCTAAATTAGTATGTGCAGAGGGGTTTCCCAATGGGCTAATCCAACTAGTTAGGGAGTGAGATGTTGTGAATGTATTTGTGAAGTAATTGAGCACATGTGACATAATTAGATGGTGTTGATTGATCCAATTCTCGGTATCGTCATTAAAGAAATTGATTTTGTTTTTTTCTTTTTCTATTAGTGGCCGAAATATGAAAAAATTTTGTGTTAGCATCTCCTTCGTTTAACCACATTATCCTAGACCTTAATTTTCAATAGTCCTCTTCGATTCTTAGGATATTATTATATTCCCTTTTAAAATCATATTCCAGTGTTTGAAGGTACTAGTAGTATAAATACTGGAACTCTGGATTCCTTGAAATCTAGCAAGTAATTTCCTCTTTTTTCCCATGATGTTACCAAAGGTATTATTTTTCCAAGGTTTTAATTTTTCCATAAAGTTTAGGCTCGCTTTAAAATTATCTGATCCATACCAATTATTTTCTATAATTATATGGAATTTCGGATGTTTGCACCAGAAGGTCTCGAGCCTAAAGGGTAAATTATGAGTTAACCTATTTTTTGGAATTAATTCAACTAGTATAGGATTATGGTCTGAGTATATTTTGGGTAAGTGAATTATTGAGCTTTTAGGGAAGATTTCAATCCATTCCTCATTCCCTAATATCTTGTCTAATCTTTCCATTATAAGACTTTTATTCCTATGTCTATTATTAGACCAAGTATATTTACACCTTTTAAAGCCCAGATCGAGTAAGTTGCGACTGTTAATCTTAGACCAAATATAGCTCTACTGTATTTAATAGGTTTTCCACCAAATTTTTTATTTGAGGTCAAAATATCACTGAAATCCCCTCCTACCATCTAAGGCCCTTTATAGGTCTTGCCAATATTTTTTAGGTTTTCCTACATCAAATTTTTGTTAACATCAGTACTAGCATAAATTGAAGAAAATAGCCAAGTTTTACGAGTAGGTAGTACCTCTATTGTTGCATAATTTCTTGATTTCTACGGACTGCATTTTGAACACTGACCACTTCATGGTTCCACATCACAACCATGCCTCCTGACCGACCCTCCGCTTGCACCTCTACCGCCTCCGTAAACCCAAAGTCATTAAGCATATCAGCATGATTTCCCATTCTTGTTTCTAATAAGATCACCATACAAGGGCTATGCGTATCTATTATTTCCCTAAAATTCCTCCTAAAATTGTCATTGTTTCCACCCCTTATGTTCCAAATAATGAAATTTATTGGACGATTCATAGAGATATTAATGTTTGAGTTTGTTGGTTCCCCGTTCTCCCTTACTCCCCCTAGAAAGACAGGATTCCTTCACAGTGATGGCACTAGGATCATGGCTCTGTTGCCCATTGTTGGATCCTGAGGTGGTTTGAGGTCCATCGAGAACTTGAATAGTGCTAGTGGGAAGTTGAGCACATGCCTCTTCTCGTGCGTCTCCACTAAGAGAAACACCTTTATCACGTCTAGATTTGAGAACAATAGGACTCACTCTAAGCCTAGGTTGATAGGTTCGTCTTCCTCCTCCATTGCTGCTTCTACTAGCCCTGGCACATGATCTGCTTGGTGTTGTGGTGGTGATGCTTGTTGATACATTGAGGGGAATTGGTTGTTCCTGGGTTTCCTTAGTGATCTCCCATGACAAGAATATGGGGTTGAGTTGGGGGTACATTTCTGTTGGGAAGAATGGCATGTCTAGGGGGCATTTTGTGGGTGGATTGGGTTGAACATTGGTGGCATGTTCCACTGGTTCCTCATTACATGCACCATTTGTGGGTTCATTGAAGGCGTCAGTGGATGAAGAATGTTGTTCAACCACACTTGGTTTAGGTAGTTGTTCATGGCAAGCCTCATGCCCTCTGTTACTAGCTGGGCTAGGTATTGGGTGTTGTGGAGTACCACTATCGCTTCCTGGCCGTTGATTTGAACGTTGAATGGGATTGCATGTCCCATTAGACCTAATTCTATCCACGAGGCAGATTGGTAGTCCTGTGCTTGTGGAGGTTGGGCATAGACAATCTGAGGTTTTTCTAGTAGAAGGAAGGGTGGTAGGTTCTCCATTGTTTGAGCTCTGTGTTGGCGTAAGATTTGGACAAGTTTGTGGCATCTTTAATGGAAGACTGAGTATTTAATAGATTGGTAGCAGGCATGGGATTGTAGCTACTAGTAGAGTGAGAGGGATTGGGGGATAGGGTAATGATTGGGCCTTCCAATTGCATGGCTTTTGGTTGCCCAATATCTTGTTTTATAGGAATATCTTTCATGGATATAGTATCCCTTCCGTCTTCTAAGGTAAAGGACATTTTTTTGTTTTTGTTCTCGAGTTTTCATTTGGCTAACATGCTCCGGGGGGAGTATATTTTCATATCTAGGATATAGATTTGTTCATTCCCTTCGGTTACCTGAGGATTATGACCAGATTTTTGGTTAAGTTTGTTAATAGGTATAGTAGGGTTATTATTAGTAGGAAGGTTACTTTCATCCTTTTGAGTAACAGTTTGCATGGCACTGTTTTCTTCTTTTTTATTTAGTTTTGTAGAGGACACGTTGGTATCCAGCATGTCTATGTCCTTATTTTGAAGGGACAAGTGTTCACTTGCATGGCTAATATTGTTTTTTAAATTGTTATTAATTTTATCATTAGTGGTTTTCTTTAGAACCGTCTGCTTACTATTCAGGAGAGAGAAATGATTTTTTATTGGAATGGTGGTTTGTTCCTTAACCATGGTGGCCGAATTCTTAGCACTATTTTATTTTAGAGAGTTGATGGATTCTTTAGATTTGTATTGTAACATTTGGGTATCCAAATACTTACCTGTATTGGCATTGAACAGATTAATAGAGATACATGGCCATTGATGTTTTTGATTGGATTATTGTTGTATTGATGGATACTTATTGCTCCTTATTTTCTTCCTTTATTGAAGAAGACAGTTTTCCATTCTGCTTCTGAGTTTTCCATTGTTGTTGTAGGTTGTTCCTTCGTTGGGTACTTGTTGTCCATGGTTGTTTGTTGAATATAACTACAATGGCCCAATGTGTGCCCCAAGTCTTCCACAGTTTTTACAAAGGAAGTATTCTCCTTCGTAATGGATATATTGTTTATGGTGGCCAACATATAAAAAAGGTTGGACTGAAATTTCCAGTGGGATGTCCACACAAATTCTTGCATAACGACCTCTTAGTGTAGTTGATGTACAAACATCAATTTTAAGTAGGCGTCCAATTGCATTGTCAATCTTTTCTAGTATTTTACCATCATAAAATTCCGTTGGCAATTGAGGGAGCCTAATCCATACTGCCGAGGTAGTTAAGTTTTCATTCGTGGCCATAAAATTTGGTTTCCATCTTGAAATGGATAGGAGGTGACTATTGATGAACCATGGTCCTTGATGGATAGCCTTCTCCATGTTTTCTTTTCTTTTGAATTTGATAATATAGTAATCTTCTCCAAGATCAATTCGTGAGAAATTTTCCGTTGGCCACCATAATTCTTGGATCCTTTTTTTTAAAATAATGATGTAGCATGCGTTTTCCCACCAGCTTAACTATGATAAAGCATTGTCAGGGCTCATAAATTCGTTGTATGTCTTCTTCAGTTAACGATTCTTTTTTTTGATTCCTCGTGTGTTAGAGATTAATGAATGCTCGAACGTTTCTTCTTCTGGGGTGGGGGGGTGTTTTTGTCAGGTCCATGTCAGGCTGACCCAGATTTGGAGCAAAGTTCGTTGGGTTAGAGGCAATTAAATATCCTTGAAAGATGATTTGTTATTTAATTCACTTTGTATGGGTTTACTATGTGCAATGTCTGAGGTTTTGGGTGGTATTGTGTATTGAAATTAATAGGATTGAGGATTCATGGTGCTTTTCAGACTTTTTAATTTTTCTTTTTGGTGCAATGTAATGATTAATGATCATGAAACCACTTCAAAGGTTTTAACTTCTCTATCTGTATGTACTATTGAATTTTGCCTTTATTTTTATTTTTTTTGTTGAAATAGGAAGTTTAGCATTTTTTCCCGCATATGTTAGAAATTGGTAATAACTCTTTTCCTTTGAAACTTAGTTTCTGAATGTTTGAAGTATTTACCTGTCGTGGCATCAAAATTTTGATATTAATATTTGCAACTGGAGAGGCCACCATTGGTTCAGACCTTAAGCTTGTAAGTTAGTATTCATTGGTGAGAAAAGATTGAAATCTAATTTGGACATCAGCTAGTAAGGATTTTTTTGGCTAGTATCTCTATCCATGAATATTTTATCCTTTTCTGTAATATCAGTATTCATCATAATTTACACTATATTACAGGCACTTTAGTATCAACTTTTATATTATTCCATCTTCCTTGATTGATAAAACGTTAAAAGGGCCAAAGTTGTCCTTCTATTATATGTAATAGAACAATTATACCCATCGTTTAAAGTTGGTAGAATTATTCTCCCTAGGGGTGTCAATGTTTCGATTTGGCCGATTATTTTATAAATTTTGTATCATATTACTTTTTCGGTTATTCTATTATGTATAACAAAACTTAGATTTTTCGAAACCGTCCCAATCATATCGGTTACTCTTCGGTATTGGTACGGTTCGATTAATTTTCGGTATTTTTTTTAATATCATATAAAAGTCAGTATCAGAAGTAGAATGCAATAAAACACGTACTTGTATAGAACTTAACCAAACTCTCTAAACATATTTACTGTTTAAATTAAGCAACTACGTAAAAGAAATTAAGCAACTACACCATATATATATATATATATATATATATATATATATATATATATATATATATATATATATAGATCACGAGTGAAAAGATATTAATCAAGTTAGGACTCAAGAATAAAGTTTATAGAAGATTAATATTCAAAAAGATAAATCTAAATCACATGAAAGGAACATACTTAACATATTATAGTTTGCTATTTATAATCGGTAGAATACCTTGTATCTTACTAGTAAATATATTGAAAATAATTTAATTTTAATAGGAGTAGCATAATAGATTTGGGAATTAGGATTTTGAATTTAATTACTTGTGACCAAAAGGGTTCATCCTTACCCTTTGCCACTAACTAATCAATTTTTCAAAAATTTTAAATCCCAAAATTTATGTTTTCTATTTATTAAATCCACGTGTCATTTTAAAATTACCACCCCCAATCTATTTTTCATACTCCCATCATTCACACACCCCTCTTTTTAATACCCCTATTTAACACCCCTCCTCCCCAATTCCCCAATTCCCCACACCCCACACCCCACACCCCACCCCCACCCAACCATTTTCTTTCATTTTCTTCTTCCTCTTTTTTCAATCTCCATTGAAAAACCTAAAATCCTCAAACAAAAAAAAACTTGCACCAACAAACCTCAATTCAACTTATGTAGTACTCCCAGAGAGTAAATTTTGTGATTTTAACCGGCACCTTCACTATCCTTAGCCACCGGTCCACTAACAAACCTCAACTCAATACTGAATATAGTTACAATCTATATTCACTAACTTAAAATAAAAAATTTATGTATAAACTTAAAAGTTCACTTTCTTAGTTTTTTTTCCTTTCTTTCTATTGGCGAGCCAACCTTTTATCAACAACAACAACAATAATAATATTAAATAGTAATAATACGGAATATTAAAAAGGATTTCTAGTGTCTAATTGTCTCAACAAAAAAAAAACTTACATCGAAGTCCTTTATTCTTTTAATATTTATCTAACTTATAGCTCTTCCTTGTTTTTGGACACTTTCGTTTATGAAGAACTTTCCTTTTGTTGAAAGCACACTACTTAATATTTCTCTCTCTAGAATTTCTCTCTTCTCCCTATTCTGTAGCTTCATCTTTAGCAACATATTCATCAAATAAAGCCAGCCATAAACACACCAACCCAACAAGAGAGACACGCACGTCTATGCATACAAGTATCATCGTAGGAACCAGTGCAATCCTATATCTACATGGCTCTCACAAGCAAGAAATTTTCTCTGAGGAAGAGATTTCCTTTGCAAACTATGTGGACATCTTGGACACACCATGCGCACTTGCACTGTTCAGTACCCAATTACGCCTCATCAGGAAGGAACAGTGTGTGAACCTCTAAATAACATCAAAGTATCAGCAGAAGTTCATAAGCAAGAAGTAGCATCCAAAAAACAATAACAATAACTATGGCACAGTCCATTTTAACAAGCGTAGAACTTCCAACCCCAGCAAGTCAAAAGAGATGCCAAAAAGGCGAACCATTCTACTAGAGCAGGTATTAATGTTCTTATTTTTATGCTGATACAGGTAAATTCTTAAACACTCAAAAACTTATTTACAAACTAAAACGCAGCCCCTATAGTGAACATCCCAATAGTTCACATAATAATGAACCTACCGAAAACCTAACGTTTGAGCTTCCCTCCACCAATAGTTTTTCATTGCTCACTTCGGAAAACCAAGAGCCTGAAAATCACACTGACATTCCAATTTTCCTAGCTTCTCCAACCAATTGTTACTCCCTCGATGAAACCCCTTCGATGCAACCAATGCTCCATTATTCTTCCATTCAAACAAATGGCATCCACGTGGCACAAGACCTAGGGAAAAATAACTATTTACAGCCTAGAAAAACTACTAATTCTTACATAAATAAAGACTACTCCACGGATTTAACCAAAGACATCCCCCATTGTCCAAAGTTACAAATAATCCTTAATCTAAAAACCACTACTCACGTCCCAAACCCAGCTGCTAATACTGCCACTCAACAACACTTGGCACAAAACAGCAACCAAGTGGCCATGCAAAGCATTACACCTATCACCCACGAACCCTATAACACACTAAAATAAAAAATGAAATAAAGCAAATTCCATGAATAGATAGAGTTAACGGTACGACAGACAGCGCTGCCACCACCTCTGACCAATCCTATACAAACCCTATCCCATGCAAAAGATTTTCAATCATCTCCTAAGCCTAAGAGAAATCATTCCTCTCCTCTACTAATTGATTCATCTCATCATGCCAAGCCTATTAATTCCCCTCCGCAGGTGTTACGACCCCAAAATCCCCTGGTCGTGATGGCGCCTATCGTGATACTAGGCTAGCCGATTCACTACTCATAATATAAAGAAACCTTTCGTTCAAATCATTACTAATACGATACTTCATAAAAACTTCCGTTTAAAGCATTTCGAAACCATCAAGGATGTACAAAACATTAAATACAACCCAAAAATCCCGGAGTCACTAGTCATGAGCAGCTAAAGAAAATACAAGTCTGGGAAAATAAACACTATGAAAGTAAGAAGGAGAAGGCAAGGTTGCGGACGCCGTGCAGCTACCTCGCAAAATCTCCGTAAAACTCTGAGACAGGATAAACAACTCTCATTCTGATTCCCTAGCACCTGAATCTGCACACAAGGTGCAGGGAGTAATGTGAGTACGCCAACTCATTAAGTAATAAATGTACATAAAGTCTGAGTAGTAAGAAACACATAAGTACATGTCATAAATTTAAAGTAAGTACAACTCTTCTTTCCAAAAGTTTATATGTCAAATCATCAAGCTTAAAAGTCGATTTCAGTAAAAATTATTTAAAAATACTTTTCCAACAGTTTCAACAAAAATTTCCAGAAGTTTAGAGTAAGAGTGATAAAAATCATAAATGGCCTCTCGGGCAAAAACATGTATCATAAACCACCCCTCGGGCATAACATTACTCTGAATCAGTCCCTCAACATACCTCACAATCACTCAGAATCAGCCCCTCGGGCAACCTCACAGTCACTCATGTCTCCCAATCACTCATCACTCGTCACTCGGCACTCGCACTCAGTAGGTATATGCGCTCACTGGGGGTGTACAGACTCCGGAGAGGCTCCTGCAGCCCAAGCGCTATAACAAGCCATCTCGTGGCATCAATCACTCTAGCACTCGGCCTATCAGTAACATGTTGCAGCGTGCAGCCCGATCCCATATCATATCCTCACAAATCAGGCCCTCGTCCTCACTCAGTCATCATAAAATAGTACAACATACTGCGGCGCGCAGTCCGATCCCATGATACCCTCACAACACAGGCCCTCGGCCTCACTCAGTCAGAAATCTCTCAAGCCACTCGGGCTATCAGTAAAACAGGGTGCTCAGCCCCAAAATATCTTTTATGCATCAAGACAGAGTAAATAAGACTGAGTTATGAAATCAGTAAAACATGGCATGACTGACTGTAAATGTTAAAACATAACAGTGAGGTATCAATAGTAAAAAGCCCCTAAAAGTCCAAACAACTTGGCATGAGGCCCAAATATGGAATTCAGCCCAAAACATGGTAATACTTTCTAAAACACAAAATATCATATAATTTTCTAGTCAAATACGCAACTTAATAGTCGCTACGGGATGGACCAAGTCAAAATCCCCAACGGTGCAAGACACACGCTCGTCATCTAGCATGTGCGCCACTTCAAAATAGTGAAACGATGTGAAATCTGGGATTTCATACCCTCAGGACAATATTTACAATCATTAGTTACCTCAAGCCGGATAAAAAAATTACTCTGCGATGCCCTTGCCGCTGGACTCGGCCTCAAATCGCCCTGAATCTATTCAAAATCAGATTCACACCATCAATATACGTTAAAGGAACAAAGCCCACGCGAAAATAATCAAATTACATCAAAACTCTCGAAATTGGCCAAACCCGACCCCCGGGCCCATGTATCGGATTCAAAACTAGAATCCTTATTCCCTCACGAGTCTACCCATATCAAATTCCAGATGGCCATCCAAAACCCCAAAATGAACTCTCCAATTTTCCTCTATTTTTCACCCAATTTCCACTCCAAATTCCCAATTTAGATGATAAAATCAAGGCACAATCATGGAATTTAACCAAAATTAGGTGAAGAACACTTACCCCAATCACTCTCTGAAAATCCCCTCCAAATTCGCCTTCTCCCGAGCTCTCTATTGAAATTTTGGAAGTTTAGACTCAACCCTAGATTTTGAACTTTAAACATTCTGCCCAGATATTCCTTCATCGCGATCGCGGAATTTGCCTCGCGATCGTGAAGCACAAAAATTCCTGCCCCTCATATTAACCTTACGCGTTTGCGGAACAACCCACGCGATCACGAAACACTTCTTGACCAACTCACACGATCGCGACATTACTCAGGCGATCACATAGAACAATTCACCTCACCTCCTCACAGCTCGCTATCTCTACGCGAACGCGGCATTGACCACGCGTTCGTGAAGCACATCAGCACGTTCCAATCTCTTCGATCGCATAGCACAAACTCGCCTCTGCTCCAAAAAAAAAGCCTATACAATCGCGGTCCCCTCTACGCGATCGCGAAGAACAGATCTTCTACAACAGAAAACCAGCAAAATCTGCTAATTTCTCAAGTCCAAAAATGTCCCGTTTAGCATCTGAAACACACCTGAGGCCTTCGGGACCTCAACCAAATATGTCAACACATCCCATAACATCATTCAAACTTAGTCGAGCCTTTGAATCACCCAAAAGAACATCAAAATATTGAATTAACCCCGAATTCAAGCCTAAGGATTTCTAAACTTCCGAAATTCGCCAACGATGTCGAAACCAACCAAACCACGTCCGAATGACCTGAAATTTTGTACACACATCACAAACAACACTATAAACCTATTTCAACTTCCGAAATTCCATTCCGACCCCGATAGCTAATATTCCACTGCCGCTCGGAAATCGCAAAAAAATTCAATTTCGCCAAGTCAAGCTTAATTCTACCACAGACCTCCGGAATAACATTACGATCACGCTCCCAAGTCCCAAATCACCTAATGAAGCTATATGAACCATGTAAACAAAATTCAGAGATTATTTACCTATAAGTCAACTTCCGATTGACTTTCCAACTAATTAACCAACTTAAGAGACTAAGTATCTTATTTCATTCCACCATCACTCTGAACCCAAGCCAACCAACAAAACACAAAATAAAAGAGTTGAACAACACATAATAAAGAGAAAAATAGGGGAGATAGGGCTAAACTCTCGGAACGACCGATCAGGTCGTTACAACAGGAGGCGGATTCCCCTAATTCTCCATCCTCAACGAACCCCTGAGACTCACAATATCCAATTACATATGGAAAACAACATCCCACATCTACACCAATACATGGACCCACAAATTCCTCCACCACCACCACCACCACCAATACTGCCATACCCCGTGATATTTGCAACACAGGCATTACCACCGGAGCACCAACCACTATCTTGGATCGAACAAAGACTAGCAGGGCAGGGAGTGTTCTTCACCATAGAAATCAATGGTCAGGAAATGATGATCATTATTCAGAACCCCAGCTTCCTTGCCCAGCTAGTGACAGAAGCTATGAGACTGGCCATGGACAACTATATGAACCATATGTGGCTGACGAATGTTTTAGACCTTCTTGCTCCGGTAGTAGCACCGACACTATACCACAACATGCACAACCATTGGAATTAGCCCTCAACACTTCAATCCATTACTCAACATGAGCCAAATTTACAATCTTCCTTTCTTTCCTCCACATTCCCATGGCAGGCACAGCCAGTATGGATGCTGCAAGATCCAACTCAAACACCACCCCCACATGCACAACACCAGCCACATGGCCCACAACCCCAAATGCAGATGCAACACCAACAACCTGGAATGGAGGAACCAGAAGCAATACAATACTTTTCACCTCATCTAGAACTAGAACAAAATAATGAGATGGAGGAGGAGCACGGGGAACCTCCACCTAGGGGATCATTCACAGATATTTCAAGCATAAGGGATGCTCAACTACTCCTCTTCCAGGAAATGGAGGATAAGAAGTACATCTTCAATTGTCCAGTAGCGCTCTAGAAATGCTCTGTGGACATCAGGACACCTCTAAACAGGGCTGTAGGGAAGTACGCAGTTGTGTTGAGCCCCCCACTCAGGGGGAGCCAGTTCCCTCCGATGGGTAGACCCAGTAACTCCCCTCTAACCCTCCCCCAAGCCCCGATGAATAAACTCACTTGTTTTGTCATCAGGAATGTCAGAGGTGGCAATAATGCTACCTTTAGAAAAAAATTTAAGGAACTACTCGTTACCCACAAACCATGCATGGTGGCCTTACTAGAAACTAGGATGGACAATCACCTCACTCTGAGGGATACTTTCAACTTTGCTGGTATGCTAGAGGTCCATGCCCAAGGTCAAGGAGGGGGGATAGTCTTCCTATGGATAGACAGTATGGTCAATGTTACTAGAATTTGTCAATCCAACCAAGAACTTCACGTCATGATCCAGGTAGCTCCTAAACATCAACCTTGGCTCTTTAGTATTATTTATGCTAGTACTAGAATTACTAACCGTATAAAACTTTGGCAAAACTTAGAAACTATTGCGAAAACCTATCATGGTATATGGTTAGATGGTGGCGACTTTAATGAAATCCTTAGCCAAGTGGATAAGTGGGGTGGTAGACAAATAGATTTGGCTAGATCTAGTAGGTTCCGTTCTTGTATTAATCACTATAGGCTTATTGATATGTGATTCAAAGGGAGTAAATACACATGGTCTAATCATAGGCAGCATAAAAATTGTCTTATTATGGACTGCCTTGATCGATGTTTCGCTAATGATGAATGGGTTCATTACTATTCTGGAGCAACTGTAACTCACCTACCCAAAACCTAATCTGATCACAATCCTCTATTAGTAACCATCAATAACACCCGCCCCACTAATATAGAAAACCCTTTAGGTTTGAACCTTTTTGGTGCTCCCACTCAGAATTTATTAATTTACTTACTAATAGTTGGCATAATAGGAACTTTAGTGAAGCTATAAGCATCTTTGAAGAAAATATCACCAGTTGGAGTTCCTCTACTTTTGGAGACATTTTTAAGAAAAAAAAGGCACATACTATCTAGGCTCAATGGTATTCATAAATCCCCTACATACCCGACTAGCCAAATTCCTCCATCAACTTGAATCTCAGCTTTCAAATGAGTATAATAACATCCTTCGTATTGAGGAAGATTTTGGGAAATTAGATCCCAGATAACTGGCTTTGTGACGGGGACGGTAACACTAGGTTTTTCTATCTCTCTATTATAAATAGGCGAAGAAGAAATAAAATCACGTTCTTCAAAAATGACACTAGGAGTTGGATCACTGATCCAAATATGCTTTCATCTCATGTCCTACGATATTTCCAAGAAATATACACTACCAACCATCTGCAATCTAACTGGAAAGATATTCATAATAGCCCAACGTCCTACCACCAAATGCTCTTTTCCTTTTTTAAACCGTTCAAGGCGTCTGGGCCAGATGGTTATCACCCCTTCTTCTTCCAAAATACTAGCATATAGTAGGCAAATCAGTGCTAGAATATTGTTACTATATATTTCCTCATCAAAAAATTCCAGAAAAACTAAACAACACCCTATTATGCGTAATTCCGAAATTCCCTAATGCTAACAATTTAAAGAATTTTCGCCCCCATAGGACTTTGTAATACTTTGTACGAAGTCATTAGGAAAATTATTTTTAATCGACTCTAACCCTTCCTATCAAAATTAATTAGCCCTTATCAAATTAGCTTTCTTAAAGGAAGACGTGCTTGTGACATCACCTATCACAGTATAAGAGCTTATTAACCACCTAAACTCTACAAAAGGTTCGAAAGGAAAATTTATTGATAAAATTGACTTGTAAAAAGCCTTTGACCGCCTTGAATGGTCGTTAATCTACAAAACTCTGCACTACTTCTGTTTTCCACTTAAAATTACAAAACTCATTATGAATTGTGTTATTCTCAACCAATGTTTCCATATTAGTTAATGGCTCTATGACGAATTCATTTTTTTCAACAAGAGGCATCAGACAAGGGGATCCTCTCTCACCTTATTTATTCATCATATGCATGGAATTACTGTCTACGTACATTTGCCACCAAGTAGATACTGCAAATTGAGACCCAATTCATATTCGCAGCAATGGTCCATTTTTTCACTTTTTTTTCGCAGATGACCTCACGCTCATGGCTAATGCCAATAGCAAATCAGCCCTCACAATCCAACACCACCTCTCATACTTTTTCTCCTTATCAGGCCAAAAATAAATTCCGAAAAATCAAAAATTATTTTCCCCAAAAATTGTCCACCCAGAGTAAAAAAAATAACATTGTCTCGACACTGGGTGTTACCATTGGTCAGAATTTTGGCAAATATCTTGGTTTTCCTATCCTTAACCATAAGCCCAAACACTCCAACTTCCAATATATCTTGGATAATATACGCAACAAATTGTCCAGTTGAAAAAAAAAATTTCCTCTCAATAGCAGGAAGAACTACCCTTGCCTTAGCAACACTAAACTCTATTTCAAACCATACAATGCAATATTTTCACCTACCAAAAAAACCTTAAGGCAATTCCAACGTGATTTTATTTGGGGCACCAATACAAATCATAAAAAAATTCATTATATTAACTGATACCATTACTCTATCCAAACAACATGGGGGGCCTAGGCATACAACAAGCCAAGAATAAAAATATTATTTTACTCAGTAGCCTCTCTTGGAGACTTTTGACAAAACCACAAAGCCTATTGGCAACTACTCTTATCAACAAATATAACAATAGACAAACCACCTCCTCTTGCTCATTCATTTGGAAAATATCCTATATGGATGGGAAGTTTGTTCTAAAGGACTTGGATGGATAGTAGGCAATGGGAAAATAACAAATCCCTACTATTCAGCCTGGATCCCTCTTTCACCACTAATAAAATCCTTATTACAAGGCCCAATTCAGAGAGACGATCACAGATTAAAGGTGACTAATATAATACTAAACAACCAATGGTCTTGGACTAGGTTATCTTTCCCCTACCAATTGATATCCAAAATAGTATCCTCAATATCATCCCAAACCCTACGAAAAACAACATTCCTTTCTGGACATTAAACCCTAATGGTCTATTCACCACAAAATCAACCTACCAAGCAATCCAAACACTAACACTTCCCACCACTAGCTTCTCTTGGATCTGGTCCTATAAAATACTCAATAATATTAATTTTTTCTTATGGAAATGCTTGAATAATCGATTGCCCACAAGACATTACCTTCACGGATTAGGGATGAATGTATCTCCTGCTTGTCCAATTTGTGTTAACTCGGAAGAAACAATTCAACACATATTCCTCCAATGCCCCATCAGCACTCACTTCTGGAATCAATTGGGTATTGATGTACTGACACTTGCAAACCAACAAACACACTGGCTCCTCCAACTCAAGAACCTCAAACCAAACCTCTCTAATCATATGAAGACCTGGGAATGATTTTTTCCATTCGCCTTATGGCTTCTTTGGAGAAAACGAAATAATAACAACTTTCACAACTTGACTAACATATTATTCCCTGCCTTGGTCCTCATGAAAACCTTAGAGTTCCAACATATAGCAGCACGTGTTACTAGCTCGGAAACTAAGCACTTTGTCCGATGCATATAGCATACGCCATCTCCTAGATACTATAAACTCAATATAGATGGGTCCTTTACAAACGCAGCAAAAGGTGGTGGCATCGGAGGAGTATTTCGAAATGCAAATGGGAACTGTATTGTAGCATTTATGGAATGTCAGTTTGGATATAACCACATGTATATGGAGCTTCTAGCCCTCCAACAAGGATTCAGGTCGCCTGTGATAAACACCTGATACCCCTGGAGATAGAAACATATCTTACTGAGATCATTCTCTTGTTAGAACAGAACCACCCAACTTATTTAAACATTGCTAATGAATGCAGGTACTTACTGAAGAAACTGGGAAATCCTCAAGTCAGACAGTGCTTCAGAGAGAGTAACAAAATGGTCCCTGCACTAGCCCAACAAGGAAGAAGGAAGACCCCATCTAACAATATCACCTTTTTGACTCCATATCCATCCATATTGAAGCTCATGCAAGAAGATGCAAAAGTCTTAGGAATCACTAAAATAATTTCCAGCATTACTCGCAACAAACTAGCTGCAAGGAAATCTATGTTGTATTAATAGTAACTCTCATGTCACTACTAGTTCTAGTACTACTACTATTTTAATAGTTAATGCCACGATCAGTACCTCTATGATACTTCCTTAACTGTTTTAATAATACGTCTCTTATTACCAAAAAAAACTTTCCTTTTATTTGTTGTGCATGGTAAAAGGAGAAAATACAAAAATGCTAAGAGAAATATTAAAGCGACCGTTTTGGACTTTGGTGGTTATAATAATGAATACAAGAGGATTAAATTGTATATTCATTTTGGTTTGGATGTTGTTTTAATCATAAAGTCATGTTTATTGTACCATTTTAAATACAAAACTTTTCCGTGGGAACAATTTGACCATTAATTAGTTTGTCTTTTGGAGAACCGGGTGGTTCAACTAACATTTCAGTTTTCTGCTTTCTAATTTCTCTGTTGGCCAAATATATTTGCGCAAGTTTGTTCCATTTAAACACTTTAAATAGGTCTTTATTGTGTTATTTAGAGATAATGTGCTAACATAACAAACACGTGAAATCATCCAAAAAAACAAACTCTACATATTTCTTGTCGGAAAACAAATAGCTTCTGCCGAAATTTTTTTGGTGAACTTCTCTTCTAATTTTTCAGTATTGTTCACACAATTATTATCCTATACTCCTTCAGATCTGGGTATACTACTCCCAACACTTTTAAATTTGGCCACCACCATAAACTTCTCATTTTTCTTCTCGTTTTTAGACCCAATTGTTGCAATTCTAGCCAGAAGATTCAACACCGGCAGATGCTTCGCAGCGACCACCTTTTTTTGTTGAGAAAAACAGAAAGATAACTTCTTATTACTTCTCAGTTTCTTCTTCTTGTGCTGATTTCAATGGAATTTTAGTTCAAATTACTTCTGTTGCCCTTATTTTTCATCAAGATTTTCACTTTCTAAGACACCCTTTTGGGAAATTTCTCTGGAAACAAAAGGGTGAAGAAGCAGAAGAGAATCGTAGAGGGTGGGTGAGTGCCTCCGGCGAGGCTGCAACGTCGATGCTGAAATGAGCCTCTATGTGGCGGAGAGACTCGAATGCTCTGTGAAGCTCGGATTGGGATAAAACGCTGGTCGTTATTGAGGTCCAAATCGGTGAATCCTTTATCGATTGCCTTTGCAAAAGCTGCTTCGTCGTTCACAAATTGTTGATCCATCTTATGGTCACCACTCCCATTTTGTATGTGTTTTGCTTCGTCGTTCACAAATTGGAGAGTTTTGCGAAGATAAAGTGAGGGGAAGGGGGTCGTCGGGAAGATGACGGAAGGAGGGGGGTTGTTGGAGAAGACGACGAAGGGGTCGGGGGATAGTTCTTTTTATTTTATTTATTTAAGTTAAATTCATGTGTCCTTGTCTTATTTCCCACTTTGGCGTGTGAATTACACGCATATTTTGTGGTTGACTGCCTATTAATTTTGTGTCTAAATGGCATATATGAGATATGGTTGAATGGTTCAAATTAAACGAATTTAAGATAAAGCGAAAAGTGAAGACAACTTTAAGGAGGCCGATGTATTTGGCCTTCTCTCTTTGAACTCATTAGCTGATAAATGGGATATGCTAATTTTTCAATGGATTCAGTTTATGTAAAAAACGCACATTCTCTTTGTGAAGCTAAATTTGAGAAGTCAATGTACAATAATACCACCCAACTTGAAACCTATGAGCTCAAATAGTCTAGTTACATGTGAAATGGCCTTGTTGAAGAAGCTCAATAAGTGTTTGAGGAAATGCCTGAGAGAAACACTGTCACATGGAATGCAATATAATAATCAGAGGGTATTTCCGAAATGGTAATGCTGAAAAAGCTATGTGTTTGTACAATGAAATGCCACCTCGTGATTTGTTTCTTACAGAGCTATGATTTCAGGGTTGGCGCAGGTAGGGAATGTAGAAGGTGCTAAAGGGATTTTTGAAATCTATGGGGCATCGAGATGTGGTTGCATGGAATTATGTGATCGCGGTGTATGTCAAAAATGGATTTTTGGATGAAGCACTTGATGTATTTGCGGGCATGCCTATAAAAGACGTTTCTTGGAGTCTTATCATTGTTGGTTTGGTGAATTCCCAAAACTTAGAATTGGCTAAAGAGCTATTCAGGCATACGAGTGACCTGGATTTCGCGTCTTGGATAATTATGATGAGGAGGTTTATTATTGAAGGAAAATTTTTTGAGGCAAGGGATTGATTCGATAGCATGGAAATAAGGGATGTCCAGGCTTGGAATGCTATCATGGTCGGATATTTAGAGAAAGGATCAGTTTGTTTCACAAAATGCCTCTGAGGGATTGTGACTCTTGGAATGAAATGATAAATTGATTGGTGGATAATGGGGAAATACTTGAAGGTATGAGGAGGAAGATCGTGGAATTCTATCTTGTTGGTATTTATAACAATTTGATTAGTGAAAGAAGCTCATGCATGTCTAGAGAATGTAGATTTTGTATCACAGACTAATGTAGTCATAAGATATTTCATGAGGGTGATATCGAGAGTCCCACAAAACTTTTTGATCAGTTAACATATCGTGATATGACTACAAGGAATGCTACAATATTTGGACCAGGAGAAAATGAGCATGGCGCAGATGCAATAAAATTGTTTATGGGAATGAATGAGGAAGGAGCATTATTGGATGAAGCTAAATCCGGTATGCATCTTGGCGTACAAAGTTGAATGGTTCTTCTGATCATTTATTGCCTTTTATAATATTTTTCTTGCGAATCTATTGGAAATACTCTCTACCTCTAGGTAGGGGTAAAGTCTACGTACATAGTACCTCCCCAGACCCTACCCGTGGGAATATACTAGATTTGTTGTTGTTGTTGCTGTATGATATTTTTCTTGCAACTCTATGAATTCCATCTTTTGGGAGGGAAAAGACCCAAATTGGGAATAAAGATAGCACTTTGAAAATCTTGGGACTAGGATTTTTGATATATCCTGCATCAACTGCACACACATTGCCACCTTCTACAGTGAATTTTGAAAGCGTTTTCGTAACTCGAAGGTAATTGTCTATAGAATTTTGACAATTTTTTTCTTCAAGTCCGTTTTCTTCACCCATCATAGCGTAACTTTCAGTCTTTTTCATGAATTTCTCTAGCATTGACAAGTTACTTTTTAGGCTGATATCGAGATCTGATAAATGGAATGAGGTATTTGTTTCAAGAACTAAAGTTTTCAGCCCCATGATAAGTTTGTTTGGTTTAATCCATAAAACTAGGATAACCTGTCATCATAAGTTTGTTTCCACCAAGAAGGCTAACATAGACTATCCAATATGAGAGAATAGCATAAATAGTTTAATTAATCGTTTAAAAAAACAGTCTGACTTGCTTCACTTGAAATTCTAGACTACGTTCGAGATGAACCACATACAAAGTAAAGTTTCAATAAATAAACTAATTAGTCTTATACATAAGTAAAACCTCATAATCTTCATTTAACTTGGTGATGTAGACTAACTTGGGGAACCAATTGTTATATATAGACCATAAAATGAAGCAGCTGCTTAAGTTGAAGAAGCTTACATCAATTGGAAGAGCTTGTAATTCGGTAATATGAATAATGAACTTGATCATAATATAAAATAATGTGCAAAAAAAGAAAAAGATATCAATGCAAGTGAGCTTTTGGAACTCTCAACTTGTTCAAAGTGTTGTATTAATCAACTCAGGTTTCTTGATACATCAATTATTGGACATGTGTTGTAGTCTCAAAAACAAAGATGATCCAACTAATTGATGCTTGTTTCTTCCTTCTATATTTTGGGGAACCTAGCTAGCTAGGAGTCTAAGTTGGCATCTCATAGCGACAAATAGGGCAACGATGACTTCTCTAACCAGGTCGTAATGCATTCCTCACGCATCATAGTGCAAATTTCAGTCTTTTCATGAATTTCTCTAACATTGATATGTTACAGGCTGATATAAATATCTAATCAATGGAATGAGGTATTTTTTTCAAGAACTAAATTTTCAGGCCCCATGATAAGTTTATTTGTTTCAATCCATAAGATTAGTATAACCTGTCATCATAAGTTTGTTTCCACCAAAGAAAGGCTAATATAGACTATCCAATAGGATAGAAAATTAGCATAAGTAGTTTAATTAATCCTTTTACAAAAACAGACTGATTTGCTTAACTTAAAGTTCCAGACTACCTTCGAGATGAATTAAGTACAATAATGATATATAAAGTAATTTTTCAATTAGTATAAGACTTCGTACATCTTGCCCTCCCAAGACCTCATTCGTGGGTACTCACTGGGTTGTTACGTTGTTGTAGTCTAATACATAAGTAAAATCTCATAATCTTCGTTTAGCTTGGTGCTCTAGACTAAATTGGGGAACCAATTACTATAGACCATAAAAATGAACCAGCTGCTTAACTTGAAGAAGTTTACATCAATAGAAGAGCTTGTAATTTGGTATTATGAATAATAAACTCGATCTATTCATGTTTTTGTAACTGCTGTTTTAATCCAAAATCAAATAATATTTTTAGTGGATAGCCAAAGTGCTATTTACATTTGGAACCTATTTGGTAATGCCCTTGGCATTCACCACCAACCTTACTCTATTAGGTATATCATTAATCAATGGTGGACCTCCAAATCTTCTAATGATGTGCATAGAACTGTGTTGGACATAACCCCTATTATTATTTGTTGATTTCTTTGGAAAGAGTTTTGTCCTTGCAGATACGGAGATCAAAGAAATTTCGACAAATATAGGCTTTAGCAACAGGTTACTTGGACCATAGAGATGATGATCAACAAAGTTTATCCAAAAAGTGGCTTAAAGTTACCATGGAACTCATTCTGTGATAAGCTCATCAGACCTCGTCCAGGAAACAAGCCTGTAGTGGTTCAATGGCTCAAGCCAGAGATGAATTGGGTAAAACTCAACACAGAGGGGAGCTTCAAACAAAGGGATGCAAAGGCAGGTCTAGGAGGTGCGATCAGAGATGAAGAAGGCAACATTATCATGGCATTCTCCACCCCTGCGGCAGCCCAGAATCACAACATTGGAGGCCGTCTTATTTGGAGTCAACTGGTGTACCCAGAATGGTTATAACCAAGTGATCCTTGAGTTGAATTCTCTTTATATTACTGAGTTACTCCAAAAGGATAGCGATACAAGTTATAATCTTTGCCATATTGTGGACAAAATTAAAGGCACACTGAGCAGGATTAATATTCAGATCAAGCATTGTTATCGTGAAGCTAATCAATTGGCGGACAATCTGGCTAAGGAAGCATTGGAGCAGCAACAAACAACTGTGTTTCTATCATATCAGCAACTCCCTAGCAAAGCAAAAGTTGTATTCTTTCTTGACAAACAACAAGTTCCTAGTATAAGAAACAAGTATGATAAGGCAATTTTTTTTGTTAGTTAGAATTTTGGTTGAGGAGGAGATCTTCTGTAATTAGCGCAGATCCATCCAATCTTTTGAAGGGTTTTCTCTACCCTTGTGTTGTATATTCAAACTCTTTTTTTGTCCAATACAACACCCCAGGTACTCTGGGAAATTATATAAAAAATATTTTAAAAAACTCGATCATATTCAACTCAACTTTCTTAATACATCAATTATTGTACAAGTGTTGTAGTCTCAAAAGATAAAGACGATCCAACTAATTAATGCTTGTTTCTTCCTTCTAACTAGCTAGAAGTGTTATACATGAGCAGTTGGCATCTCATAGCGGCAAATAGGGCAACGATGGCTCTTCTCTAACCAGGTCGTAATACAATCTCCATGAAACATGTGCGAGCAAGGCATGCACAGAATCTTCCTCTCCTTCCCAAGCTCTTCAAAACAGATGACACAGTCATCATTTATACATTCGTCTTCATCGATCTCCATTCTCTCTGGCAACTCCATGATGGATGACTTACGTGCAGGTACCATCCCATTGAAGCGCGGCGACAATCCTTCCATCAAACTCCTCTCATCAGAATAATGGTCAATGACTAAAGTTAAAGAAACAAACACCTTCAAGATTCGGTGACCTTTGTTAGACTCATCATCAACAATTTCACGTACTTTGCCTATCATATCACGGATGACAACGTGGCGATAATTCCGATCAAACTCCTCACCCCAGTTGTTGAGATTTGATTGCATGGCACTGTAGAACATGTCATATGACATGTATACAAAAGGGGGCAGTGTGAGATCACGAAGTGATTTGATATGGCTTCGCTCTCCTTGGGATTGTGCAGGTTCATGGGGTGCTGGTCTATACCAATGTTGTTCATCAGTCTGAAGGTGAAATTGAATGGCTAAAGTGGGTAAAGAAGAAGGAGAAATAGTAGTATCATTATTGATTGGTGATACTTGTTGCCGAATTAGGAGGCCTCCAACCGAGCAGGGATGGTGGTATTCGATATCAGACTCCATATTCAAAGATTTGAGCAACTGGTCGATCACTTCTAAACCTAGCTACTCTCTCTATATAAATTAGAAGAAGCAAATCCTAGACCAACTCAGCTTAGGATTCCATTGTTTGCTTAATTGTGCCCCAAGTACCACCAACAAAATTCTGTCCCAAGTAACACCCAAAAATTGTGCGTCAAGTTAATCAGAATTACCATATATATATATACCCAATCAATTGATCGTGTCGCTATTGCTCGTATAGTAAAACTATAAACAAGGGAATCATTTCCGCTAGAGACCACATAAATAATAAATTGATCCAAGCAAGAGATATATACTTTTGAAGCAATTAATTAAAATATTGAGCATGTCATGACATTTTTATGGTTATAAAAATATTACATTAAGGTAAAACAAAACTGTAGTGTTTTCCAATTATAGAAAGTTTGACATTATGTTTTGAACAAAGCAGCAAAACAAAATAATAACATATAAAATGGAACAAATTAAAGGGAGTACTACGTAACTTAAATTTACAACTGAACATGCTTTTTATTTTTAATATAAATTCCTTTAATTGGAATTTGGACTACTATGTTAGTCGATCCCTCAAGCAAGCTCCTTGATTTTGTAAAATGTTTTAAGTTATGTTCATTCATGGTGAGAGGATTTTAACAAATTAAAAGCATGTAGTTTGCCAAGTTGTAATAGTTTGATTGCACAATTAAGTGTGCAAATTGGCTGAAGTTTCAGACTTCAAAAACCATTGTTGGAATTTGAAGCTTTATAAGTTCAGACACTATGAACGATTCACGAGATTCATATTTTACAGCTGAGTGTAAAAATTTATTGGAATTCGAAACCCCGAGAATGATTGATGGAGTTTAAAGCTTTATAAGTTTGAATGTGTTGAACAATTTATTGGAATTTAATTAGTGATTACTTCTATCTTTTCAACACAAGAAGAATGATTACTTCAAAGAGCCGACTACTTTTGGGCTAGAGATGTAAAAGGAGGAAGATGACGGGAAATGGGGCAAAACGGGTCTTTACGTGCTTGTTTTAACATAGAATTGGTTTTTTCTAACAGAATATAGAACAGTGGCTAATACTGATTACTGGTTCAAAAACTAGTCATCGCAACTATTTTTATACTAGATACTGAGATTGAATTGTTATGTCGAGGAAGAGACAAATCCGAAAATAAAGAAGATAAAGAACATCAAATTTTAATGTGAAAAACCCTTCAAATCGAAGGTAAAAATCACAGGATCACAAAGATCCAAAAAGCTCCACTATAACAATAAGAGGGTTACAATAGTTCTCCAAAATTGGCTACGCAACAAGTGCCAAACATGGAGCAACAAGAGCAACGACAAATCAATTGAAGAAAGAGGAGAATCCTCAAAAACGAAGTTGTTGTTCGAGGCTCTAAATCAGATGCTACGGGCCTCCAAATCCGACCTCCACCGTTCAAATCCAAGACCAAGATGTTACAAACACTCTTCAAAATTTCAGCCCGATCAAATGGTTAGCAAATCGAAAAACGTGATTTGAAGTTGGCTGGTCTGAATAAAAATCTACAGAAACGAATAATTTTCTTCTCTTTTCTCTCTTGATGAAAGCTCTCTCAAAAATCACTCTTATGTACTTAAGTCTTTCAAAGACTTGTATCAATGAGCATGGAATAATTCTCCAAGGTAGTCCTATTTATAGATAATGAGTGGTGGTTTCTCTTAAAGCAAAACAAACTCTAAATAGGAATAAAAATCGAATCCAATTTCGAATAAGAATGGAAATCAAAAGAGAATAGGATTAGGACATTGGGCCTCTGGCTGAAAAACATAGGCATGTGTCGAACAAACTCTCCCTCCAGACAAGGGGCCAAATGTGTCTTCAAGTAGAGGAACTATTGAAATGCTTCATGCCTGCCAATTTTCTGCAAAATTCATGTTTATCTGCAACCACCGCCTTTGTCAGCATGTCCGAAGAATTTTCATCGGTGTGTATCTTCTCAAACTCAAATAATTTCTCTTCCACAACCATTCTTATCCAGTGATACTTTCTATTTATATGTTTGGTGTTATAATGAAAAATGGAGTGTTTGGTGAGATAGATAGCACTATGATTATCACAAAATAAGATCTACCTTGGCTGCTCAAAGCCAAGATCATTAATAAACTCCTTCATCCATAATAGTTCTTTGGCACCTTCTGTGACAACAATATATTCGGCTTCTGTGGTGGATAGAGCTATGAACTTCTGTACTCTAGATTTCCAAGAAACAGCTCCCCCGCAAATGTGATCAAATATCCGGAAGTGGATCTTGAATTATCAAGATTGCCTCCTAAATTGTGTAACAAACAAGTTCAGGCTTGCCATTGCCAAAGCACAACTTCAAATCTGCAGTACCTTTTAAATACCTTAATATCCATTTTACTGCATCCCAACGTTCTTTTCCAAGATTAGAAAGGAATCTACTAACAATACCAACGACATGTGCATTATCTGGTCTAGTGCAAACCTTAGCATACATCAAGCTATCAACGATAGAAGAGTAAGGAATACGAGACATCTCCTTTTTCTCTTCATCAGCAGACGGACTCTAACTAATACTTAATTTGAAGTGTTTAGGAAGAGGAGTACTAACCACTTTTGCATCTATCATATTGAACCCCTTGAGTAACTTCTCAATGTATTGATTTTGGGAAAAAAATAACTCATTTCTATCTCTATATCGGTGGATTTGAATGCCCAAGATTTTCTTTGCTGGCCCCAAGTCCTTCATCATAAACGATTTGCTCAACTGCTTCTTAAGGACTGCAATTCTTGATGTATTCTTTCCAACAATAAGCATATCATCTACATAAAGCAATAAGATAATAAAATCATCATCAGAAAACTTCTGGAATAATACACAGTGGTCTGAAGAAGTTTTCTTGTATCTTTGTTGTTTTATGACAGATTCAAACTTCAAATACCATTGCCTTGGAGCTTGTTTCAATTTATACAGGCTCTTTTTCAATTTGCAGACATAATTTTCTTTTCCCTTAGTTACAAAACCCTCAGGTTGCTCCATATAAATCTCCTCATCTAAATCACCATGAAGAAAAGCAGTCTTGACTTTCATCTGCTCAACCTCTAAATCTAGACTTACGGCTAATCCTAGAACCACACGAATAGAAGACATCTTTACAACAGGAGGAAAAATTCTATCAAAGTCAACTCCCTTCTTATGGCCAAAAACTTTAGCAACTAACCTCGCCTTGTATCTAGGCACAGAGGTATGGTTATCTTATTTTATTCTGAATATCCATTTGTTAGATAAAGTTCTCTTACCTTTTGAGAATTTCACTAACTCATATGTGTCATTCTCATGGAGTGACTTCATCTCATCTTCCATGACTTCGATCCACTGATCTTTGTGAGTATCTTGCATGGCTTCTTAATTCTCGGGTTCTCCAATGTCAGTCAAAAGTACATACTCATCAGGAGGATATTGCATGGATTTTTGTTTCTCCCTTGTAGATCTTCTAAGAGAGGTTTCAGAAGAATTCGAAGTAGTTACCTGAGCAGGAATTTGTTGCTGATCAACCACAAATTCATCAACTGGAGCATCCATAACATCTACACCATGATGATCATTTTGATCTTGATTCCTATCTTCATCATTGTCTTGGGTTCCTTCATGTGCAATAGGTGCCTTAGCAATAGAAACTGCATCAATATCAATGTCATGACTCAAGGGGTCATTTTATAAATTTAGAATCCGTTCCATACTTAATATCCATAAAAAGACTAATTTTAAATACCTATATTTGCATGTGCAGTCCGGGCGTAAAACCGGAGCTTTTATGTGAAAATATGAGAAATAGTGATTTCTAGGATTTAAATTTGAATATAGTTGACTTTGGTCAATATTTTTAGTAAACAGACCCGGATATGTGTTCCGATGATCCTGGGAGGTCCGCAGTAAAATATGGGACTCGGGCGTATGCCCAGAAATGAATTTCGAGGTCCCAAGCCTTAGAAATCAATTTTTGAAAGAAATTATTTTGCTGAAATATTAATGAAATAAAGAAAAGAATTAATGGTTGAAACCATTGGTCTCGGGCCTGTATTTTGGTTTCGGAGCCCGATACAGATTTGTTATAGTATTTAAAGGTTTACTGTGAAATTTGGTGAGAATCGAAATTTATTTGACGTGATTCGGACGTCGAGTTGATAAATAGTGAGCTTTAAGTGTTCTTGAGAAACATAATAAGTTTTGAGTTTTGATTCATAGTTTTACATGTTATTTTCATGATTTGATCGCACGAGCAAGTCTGTATGATGCTTTTTAGACTTGCATGCATATTTGGTTTAGAGCCCCGAGGGCTCGGGTGAGTTTTAAATAGGTTTGGGTTGTGTTGCACTTGTTCTTTCTTATGCTTCGACCTCGTTTCTTCAAGCATAAATGATATCATATTGAACAATGAGCTCTGATTTTTGTTTTGAATGAAGTATTAGATCCGTATCATAATTACGGACCCATAGCAAAAAAAATTATCAAATTTGGACATTGTCTGAGGATTTTAGGGTCATTTTACTAAGGTTGCCAGATTTTTCAGGTTAATTACGAAATTGTCACTGACGGCGTATTAAAAATCTGCATTATTTGCAGATATTAAAACCTACATATCTCCTTCATTATAAGGTCAAATTTAGTGATTCAAAAGCCTAACTTGACTAGAATTTCACAAGGAATCCATCGGACATATAAAAATCGAGTTTTGGGATATTTTGTCATGAGAAACGAGGCAGAATAGCTGCCAGAAAAATATATATAAAACGGGTAGACTTCTTCTTCTTCAAATTTTCGGATCCCACAGCCCTAGGAACGAATTTCTTCACCAAATATCATCCCCAAGTCATAGGTAATCAATTCTAAACTTTACTCTTTCAATTACACATTATTTTTCATCACTTTTAAATCAAAAACTAAGAATTTTCATGGTAAAAATTGAGGGTTTGGATAGAATTAGGGAATTTCGTAAAAATCGAATCTTTACCTCGTTGAGGTCGGATTTCGAAAATAATTGTATATTTGGGTTCATGGGTGAATGGATAAACGTAATTTGGTCCGAACCCCGAGTTTAGACCAAGCGGGTCCGGGGTCGGATTTTCACTTTTTTTTTAGAAAACTTAGGAAAAATTATAATTTTCAATAGAGTTAGTTCCTTTAGCCTTAATTAATGATATTGAGTTAATTATGATTAGATTCGAGCAAGTTAGAGAAAGATTCTAAAGAAAAAGCTATAATAGAGCTATGAGTGGCCTGCGAAATAAGTGTTTGGTCTAACTTTGACTTGAGGGAAAAGGAATCCCCACTTGTTTGCTATGTGAAATGCATGTGTGTGGTGTATAGGTGAGGTGACGAGTATCTATGCACCAACAAATTTTATGTTAAGCATGATCCCTTTTCCGTTCCTAACTTAATTGATTCTTGTCTTAATTGTTCTATGTTCATTATTGTTTCTATGACTACTTGGCCTTGGTATTTTGTTGTTAAATATTGTTGTGGTTATTTTGAAAAGAGTATTGGTTGTTTTAGCTAGTTCCCTTGTGGTGCAAAATGGTTGAGCGGCTTTAATAATATTGAGGAAGTTGTGAGAAATGCAGTTTAACTGTTTTCGTGATTGTTAAGGTTTACGTGGTTATTTGGTTTCATTGATTTATTCCTAATTGTTGTTGTAAGCTGGTTAAAAGTGTTGGCTGTTCTCTTGATTCTATCATGATATATAAAGACTGAGTTGGGTTGACAGTGTTACGATGGTTACATATATTCAGGCTGGTTTTGTTATGGAATGATATTGGTTAAAGCTTACGAGCTATACTATTTTCTGTTTGCAATTGTTGAAACAAAAATATTGTGAAAGGCTTGCCCTGAATTGTGAAATTTATGAATAAATTGATATGAGATGTCTGGTGGTAGCGGGTTGCACGCCGCAACAAGGAGTGATAAGGGTGGACAGGTGGGATCGGGTTGCACACAGAAACAGGAGGAATAATGGTGATATATATTTAGGAAGGAGCAATAAGGGTGGACAGATGTGAGCGGGTTGCACGCCGCAACAAGGAGCGATAAGGGAGGACATTTACATATTTACTGATTTTCAAAGAATAAAACAAAGATTTCGAAACTTACTATTTTATTTTCACTACTTTTCATATTTTTGGGCACTATTTTCATTTAAAGTTAAAGTTTGGAAATTTAAAAATTATTTGAGAGTTGGTTATAGGTGAGGTCTGGAAAAGGCAGCTGAGTTATTTTATTTATATTGCAGTACTTAATCAATTGTTTAGAATTCCTTCTTGCCTTATATTTATTGTCTCAGTTATATTATTCTTATTCGTGTAGAATTGTTTTATATCGTTATTGTATATATTATGGTCACATGATATATGTTGTTAATGCCCCGCCGTAGCCTCGTCACTACTTCGTCGAGGTTAGACTCGGCACTTACTCAGTACATGGGTTCGGTTGTACTGATACTACACTCTGCACTCTTTTGTGCAGATACAGGTACCGGCCAACTGTAGAGATATTTAGAGCGGCTATTCATTTATTCGGAGACACGAGGTATATCTGCCGGCATTAGCAGATTCCGAGAGTCTTCTCCTATTTTCATAAACGTTGTTTAATTATATTCAGAACATTTAAATTATTTCTTTTAGCCAAGTATTTATAGTAATCTTTCGTAGTTCGTGATTTGTGACACCAGACTCTGGGGTAGTTCTAGGTTTATTTATATAATTAGTTAGTGGCTCGGTTTAATTGATTGTTTATTATTTTATATTTGGAATTATTTATTGAAAGCCATTAGATTAAGTTTAATTTAAAATTTGTTTTTTCCTGTTTAAATGGTTAATTAAAGGAAATAGTTAAGTGAACTCTAACTTTGGCTTGCCTAGCAAGTGTGGTGTTACGCGCCATCACGATCCCTAAGGTTGGGAATTTGGGTCGTGACAAGTTGGTATCAGAGCACTAGGTTGCCTAGGTCTCACAATTCACGAACAAACTTGGTAGAGTCTGAAGGATCGGTACAGAGACGTCTGTACTTATCTCTTAGAGGCTATGGAGTTAGGAAGAATTTCACTTTTATTCTACTCTATCGTGCAAATTTATTCTACTGTTAATGATTGAACTTGTCTATTCTCGTCCTCTCACAAATCTCAACAACATGCAAAACGTCTACAACTGGACAAGAGACGAAGCCCCATATAGCTACGATTAGGGGAAGAGACAGAAGTAGAGCTCAATCTAGAGCTCGAACATCAACACCTATTGTAAAGCCTCAAATGAATCTAGACGCGGAGTTCTAGTTCAGTCGGTACATGTTGGACTAGCCCATATCACAGAAGGATTATAGCTACTCCAGTATTGCATAACAAGGGAATAGTTGAAAGCAACGGGGTTGATTTATATGAGTTGTGAAGTTTAACATTGTGGATTATCAGGCATTATGACCTATGATTTCGTGCCAAGTGAGGAAGTCCACTATCATGGAATAGATTGCGGGGTCATGTGTTATATCGGTTGTGGCCTGGAATGTATAAGGCTTGATATTTTACAAGGGATAAAGTCGGAACTTGCGATATGTCTGCTTCCTTAATAACCCTACACCTCAGTACCAAAGGAGTTATATAACCAACTTTAAATCTGCAGAAGGTTTACTCAACGTGGAAGTCACGGTTGCAGATTTTGGGGGTGCTCCAGAGGGAGTACAATGATTAACAAGCTTCTAGACTATATCGTTTGTGCCAAGATTTATCTGTATATAGCTCTAATTTTGTGATCATTGTGTATCAATAGGGATGAGAGTTACCCCAAAAGAATAACGAAGAGTATATGAATAAAAGGGGTAGCTCAGCGGTGTTGAGTCAGCATAGTAAAAGAAGAAATTGACCGCCGGTGTTTGTGGCAAGCCTACGAAGAGGATGACCAGCCGATGCAGCATTAATTACTTGACTCAGTTCTCATAAATGCTTTTGAAAGAGTTTTTTTCTCAGACTCTCCATAATGCGTGGTGCATAGGGTTGAACGGTTGCGCCAGGTCATATGACGGTGTCAGAATATGCCATCAGGTTCGATAAGTTAGCCCGTAATACTTATACTTCGGTTCTTATAGACAAAGAGAAAGTCCACAGACTCATTAAAGGACTCAAATATGATTGTAAAATTTTGTACGACTCAGGGCAGGTTGATACTTCATTTCGGCTAGTGGTAGAAATTGTCCTATGTTTGGGAGAGCCATATTTCATCAGATCACTGAGGCTACGTGCCTCATTGTAGTTATAACTCAACTTGCATGACCAGCTAGGGAAAAAAGGGCCGGAATGTCGAAGGTGGAGGTCAAGTTCCTAGAGGTGGAGACCCAGCCTGTTGATATATTTTCTATGGTATGGTTGAGGTCGTTACATTAAATAGTGTCATTACAAGAACAATCTCTAATTATTATAAAGTGATGATTTCCTGAACTTAATTCGGTTATGCGTATCTAATAAAATTCTTCTAATATGCTTCACTCTCGAGTGAGCCTCGTAACTCTAAAATCTACTTATGTGAATACTTGTATTGAGAAATTCTATGGAGATAACTGTGTCTATCATTACGTGTTGTAATTTTATTTAACGGAAAATATTTAAAGGAAGGAAATGGAATGTTTCCATTGGCGCGATACGCATGTTGCTTGTGATTCAGAATTGAGGACGAGATCCTCGCATTTTAATATGATTTGAGATGTTTAAATCGGGCTACGAGCCGTAGTGGAAGTTATGTAAGGACGAGGTCCTTGTGATGGAAATTCTTGTGTTTAAATTCTCCCTTGTGAATTAAAATTTTACTATAGTACGGGTAGGGAGTCATACATGTTAGGCTTATTCAACAATTTATGTATAAAATAATGATAATAATCATAATAATAAATGAATAAATAATAATAAAAAGAATACTAATAATAAGTAAATAAATAAATAAATAAATAAATAAATAAACTAATTATTTATCTGTGCATAATTTTCCAAATCTTTGTTATAATTATTAAGCTTTGACGTATGAGGTATGTGCCCGCCCATGAGACACGTTAATTCGGGTATATAAATACGAGGTCTTCAAGCATCGTATCTCGTTATTAGTATTGTGAAGGTTTGAAAGGAGATTTTCTTTGTTGACGTGAAGCTATTTGATAATTCTATAATTGGCTATGAACAACTATTACGAAAATGGACACACTCAAGAACTGGCCTAGACCCGCTACAGCCATGGAAATAAGGAGTTTCTTGGGTTTGGCGGGTTACTACTGTAGTTTTGTGGAGGGGTTTTCATCTATATCAGCCCCTTTGACTAAATTAACTCAGAAAGGTGCCCCATGTAAATGGTCAGATGAGTGCCAGGCGAGCTTTCAGATGCTCAAGACAGCCTTGACTTTAGCATCGGTGTTGGTGTTACCTTTAGGTTCGAGTTCTTTTACGGTGTGTTATGATGCTTCCTCGAGTTGGCCTGGGAGCAGTGTTGATGCAGGATGGAAGGGTGATGGCATATGCGTCTCGACAGCTGAAGGTCCATGAGACGAATTACCCTGTTCATGACTTAGAGTTGGCAGCCATGGTTCATACATTGAAAATTTGGAGGCACTATCTTTATGGCGTGCCGTGTGAGGTTTTTACTGACCATCGCAGTCTCCAGTACTTGTTAAAGCAAAAGGATCTAAATTGGGACAGAGAAGATGGTTAGAATTGTTGAAGGATTATGATGTCACTATATTATATCATCCAGGGAAGGCAATGTGGTGGCCGAGGCATTGAGTAGGAAGTCAATAAGTATGGGCAACCTTGCATTTATTCCAGCCAGTGAAAGACCGTTGGCTTCAGATATTCAGACTTTGGCTAATCAATTCGTGAGGTTGGATATTTCACCCGGTAGTGTTCTAGCTTGTACAGTCGCTCGGTCTTCTTTAATTTAGAGTATCAGAGAGCGGCAGGATGATGACCCACATTTGATGGTCCTTAGGGACACAGTTCCGCACGGTGGTGCCAAGAAGGTTACAGTTGGAGATGACAGTGTTAGAGGATTCAAGGTCATATATGTGTACCTAATGTTGATGGCCTTCGTGAGTTGATCCTTGAAGAGGCTCACAATTCTAGGTATTCTATTCACCCAGGTGAAGCGAAAATGTACCAAGACTTGAGGCAGCATTATTGGTGGAGAAGGATGAAGAAGGACATTGTTGCGTATGTGGCTCGTTGCTTAAATTGTCAACAAGGAAAATATGAGCATCAGAGACCCGGTGGTTTGCTTCAGCAGATAGAGATTCCTGAGTGGAAGTAGGAGCGTATCACTATGGACTTCGTTGTTGGACTCCCACAGACTCAGAGGAAGTTCGACGTAGTTTGGGTTATTGTGGATAGGCTGACTAAATCAGCCTATTTCATTCCTATGGCAAGTACTTATACTTCTGAGCGGTTGGATGAGTTATATATTCGGGAGATAGTTCGCCTTCATGGGGTTCCCGTGTCTATCATTTCTGATTGGGGTACACAGTTTACTTCGCACTTTTGGAGAGCAGTTCAACGTGGGTTGAGTACCCAAGTAGAGTTGAGTACAGCATTTCACCCTCAGACTGACGGGCAGTCCGAGCGTATCATTTAGATATTGGAGGATATGCTCCGCACTTGTATTATTGACTTTGGAGGTTCATGGGACCAGTTCTTGCCGTTAGCGGAGTTTGCTTATAATAATAGTTATCAGTCGAGCATTCAGATGGCTCCTTGTGAGGCATTATATGGTAGACGGTGCAGATCGCCAGTTGGATGGTTTGAGCCAGGAGAGGCTCGGTTGTTGGGTATAAACATAGTTCAGGAGGCCTTAGATAAGGTCAATATTATTCAGGAGAGACGTCGTGCAGCTCAGTCTAGGCAAAAGAGTTATGCCGATCGTAAGGTTTGTGATGTGGCATTCATGGTTGGAGAGAGAGTATTGCTTCGTGTGTCGCCCTTGAAGGGTGTTATGAGATTTGGGAAGAAGGGTAAGTTGAGCCCTAGGTACATCGGGCCATTTGAGATTCTTGATAGAGTGGGGGAGGTAGCTTATAGACTTGCGTTGCCTCCAGGGTCATCCTCAGTTTATCCGGTATTCCATGTGTCCATGCTCCGGAAATATCATGGTGACCCGTCCCACATGTTAGATTTCAGCTCTGTCCAATTGGACAAAGACTTGACTTATGAGGAGGAGCCGGTAGCCATTTTAGACCGGCAGGTTCGTCAATTGAGGTCTAAGAGTTATCCTTCAGTTTGAGTGCAGTGGAGAGGAAAGCCCGTTGAGGCAGCTACTTGGGAGTCCGAGTCGGACATGCAGAGTAGATATCCACACTTGTTTGCCAATTCAGGTAACTTTCTATTTCCGTTCGAGGATGAATGTGTGTTTTAGAGGTGGAGGTTGTGATGACCCACGGGGTCATTTTTATAAATTTAGACTCCGTTCTGTGCTTAATAACCACGAAAAGACTAATTTTAAATACCTAGATTTGTGTGCGCAGTCCGGGCATAAAACAGGAAAGCTTTTATATGAAAATATGAGAAATAGTGATTTCTAGGATTTAAATTTGAATATAGTTGACTTTGGTCAACATTTTTAGTAAACGGACCCGGATTCGTATTCCGATGATCCTGGGAGGTCCGTAGTAAAATATGCAACTCGGGCATATACCCGAAAATGAATTCCGAGGTCTCAAGCCTTAGAATCAATTTTTGAAAGAAATTATTTTGCTGAAATATTAATGAAATAAAGAAAAGAATTAATGATTGAAACCATTAGTATCAGGCCTGTATTTTGTTTCCGGAGTCCGATACAGATTTGTTATAGTATTTAAAGGTTTACTGTGAAATTTGATGAAATTGGAATTTATTTGACGTGATTCGGACGTCCGGTTGATAAATAGTGAACTTTAAGTGTTCTTGAGAAAAATAATGAGTTTTGAGTTTTGATTCATAGTTTTACATGTTATTTTCAGGATTTGATCGCACGAGCAAGTCCGTATGATGCTTTTAGACTTGCATGCATGTTTGGTTTTGAGCCCCGAGGGCTCGGGTGAGTTTCAAATAGGTTTAAGTTGTGTTGCGCTTGTTCTTTCTTATGTTTCGACGTCGTTTCTTCAAGCATAAATGATATCATATTGAACAAATGAGCTCCGATTTCTGTTTTGAATGAAGTATTAGATCCGTATCATAAATACGGACCCGTAGCAAAAAATATCATCAAATTTGGACATCGTATGAGTTTTATGGTCATTTTACTAAGGTTGCCAGATTTTTCAGGTTAATTACAAAATTGTCACTGACGGCGTATTAAAAATCTGCACTATTTGCAAATGTTAAAACATACATATCTCCTTCATTATAAGGTCAAATTTAGTGATTCAAAAGCCTAACTTGACTAGAATTTCACAAGGAATTCATTGGACACATAAAAATCGAGTTTTGGGATCTTTTGCCACAAGAAACGAGGCAGAATAGCTGGTAGAAAAATATATATAAAACGGGCAGACTTCTTCTTCTTCAAATTTTCGAACCCCACAGCCCTAGGAACGAATTTCTTCACCAAATATCATCCCCAAGTCATAGGTAATTAATTGTAAACCTTACTCTTTCAATTACTCATTGTTTTTCATCACTTTTAAATCAAAAACTAAGAATTTTCATGGTAAAAATTGAGTGTTTGGATAGAATTAGGGAATTTTGTAAAAATTGAATCTTTACCTCGATTTGAGGTCGGATTTTGAAATTAATTGTATTATTTGGGTTCGTGGGTGAATGTGTAAACGTAATTTAGTCCGAACCCCGAGTTTAGACCAAGCGGGCATGGGGTCGGATTTTCACTTTTTTTTGAGAAAACTTAGGAAAATTGTAATTTTCAATAAAGTTAGTTCCTTTAGCCTTAATTAATGATATCGAGTTAATTATGATTAGATTCGAGCAAGTTAGAACAAGATTCTAAAGGAAAAGCTATAATTGAGCTGTTAGTACCCTGCGAAATAAGTGTTTGGTCTAACTTTGACTTGAGGGAATAGGAATCCCCACTTGTTTGCTATGTGAAATGCATGTGTGTGTAGTATAGGTGAGGTGACGAGTATCTATGCACCAACAAATTTCCTGTTAAGCATGATCCCTTTTCCGTTCCCAACTTAATTGATTCTTGTCTTAATTGTTCTATGTTCATTATTGTTTCTATGACTACTTGGCCTTGGTATTTTGTTGTTAAATATTGTTGTGGTTATTTTGGAAAGAGTATTGGTTGTTTTAGGTGGTTCTCTTGTGGTACAAAACGGTTGATCGGTTTGATAATATTGAGGAAGTTGTGAGAAATGCAGTTTAACTGTTTTCGTGATTGTTAAGGTTTACGTGGTTATTTGGTTTCATTGATTTATTCCTAATTGTTGTTGTAAATGGGTTAAAAGTGTTGGTTGTTCTCTTGATTCTATCATGATATATAAAGACTGAGTTGGGTTGATAGTGTTACGATGGTTACATATATTCTGGCTGGTTTTGTTATGGAATGATATTGGTTAAAGCTTACGAGCTATACTGTTTTATGTTTGTAATTGTTGAAATAAAAATATTGTGAAAGGCTTGCCCTGAATTGTGAAATTTATGAATAAATTGATATGAGATGTCTGGTGGGAGCGGGTTTCACACCGCAACAAGGAGTGATAAGGGTGGACATGTGGGATCGGGTTGCACGCCGCAACAGGAGGAATAAGGGTGATATATATTTAGGGAGGAGCAATAAGGGTGGATAGGTGGGAGCGGGTTGCACGCCGCAACAAGGAGCGATAAGGGAGGACATTTATATATTTACTGATTTTCAAAGAAAAAAACAAAGATTTGGAAACTTACTATTTTATTTCTCTATTTTTCATATTTTTATGCACTATTTTCTTTTAAAGTTAAAGTTTGGAAATTTGAAAATTATTTGAGAGTTGGTTATAGCTGAGGCATGGAAAAGGCGACTGAGTTATTTTATTTATGTTGTAGTACTTAATCAATTGTTTAGAATTCCTTCTTGCCTTATATTTATTGTCTCAGTTATATTTTTCTTGTTTGTGTAGAATTTTTTTATTTCGTTATTGTATATATTATGGTCACATGCTATATGTTGTTAATGCCCCGCCGTAGCCTCATCACTACTTTGTCGAGGTTAGGTTCGGTACTTACTCAGTACATGGGGTCAGTTGTACTGATACGACACTCTCCACTCTTTTGTGCAGATCCAGGTACCTGCCAGCTGTAGAGATATTTAGAGCGGCTATTCATTTATTCGGAGACACGAGGTATATCTGCCGGCATTCGCAGATTCCGAGAGTCTTCTCCTATTTTCATAAATGCTGTTTTATTATATCCAGAACAGTTACATTATTTCTTTCAACCAAGTATTTGTAATATTCTTTAGTAGTTCGTGAATTGTGACACCAAACTGTGGGGTTGTTCTAGGTTTATTTATATAATTAGTTCGTTGCTCGATTTAATTGATTGTTTATTATTTAATATTTGGAATTATTTATTGAAAGCCATTAGATCAAGTTTAATTTAAAATTTGTTTTATCTTGTTTAAATGGTTAATTAAAGGAAATAGTTAAGCGAACTCTAACTTTGGCTTGCCTAGCAAGTGTGGTGTTACGCGCCATCACGATCCCTAAGGTTGGGAATTTGGGTCGTGACAATCAATTAAGCTCACATTACTCTGAGAATCTATCTTCTCAGTTTTGTCAATATCTTCAATAGTCCGGTTTTCAAAGAATACTGCATCACGACTTCTAATAAGTTTAATTTCAACTGGATCGTAAAAACATTATCTAAACTCATCTTGATCATAAGCAATAAAGATGCACTGCTTAGTTTTGTCATCCAGTTTCGATCTCTCATCTTTAGGAACATGCGCACAAGCTTTACATCCAAAAACTCTCAGGTGATCAAAAGAAACATCTTTGGCAAACCAAAATCTATTTGGGACATCACCATCCAAAGCAACAGCAGGAGACAAATTGATAACATAGGCAACAATGTTAAGTGCTTCCGCCTAAAATGTATTTGGAAGTTTAGCTTCTGAAATCAAGCATCTAACTCTCTCAACTAGAGTTCTATTCATCCTCTCTGCCAAACCATTCAATTGAGGCATCTTGGGAGGAGTTTTCCGATGACGAATTCCTTGTTCCTTGCAATAGTTATCAAAGGGACCACAATATTCACCACCATTGTCAGTGCGACTACATTTTAATTTCTTCTCGGTCTGTCTCTCAGCTACGACCTGAAATTCCTTAAACATGCCAAGTGCTTGATCTTTATATTTCAAAGGATATACCCATATCTTACGAGAATGATCATCAATGAAGGTCACAAAGTAAAGTGCACCACCTTTTGACTTTACTTTAAAAGGACCACACAAATCAGAGTGTACTAGCTTCAATAAATCGGGCTTTCTTGAGGGAGGATGACTATGAAAGGAAACCTTTTTCTGTTTACCAACTAAAAAATAGATACACCTTTTCAGTTTTTCTTGTTTCGCTCCAGAAAGCAAACTTTTCTTAGCCAAACACATAATCCCCCTTTCGATCACATGGCTCAATATTCTGTGCCACAATTCTCATAAAGTGTCAATTTTCACCAGATTTATGGAGTCATTAAGAATAGAGCCTTGTGTCACATATAAATGACCAGACTTAACTCCTCGAGCCATTACTAACGAGCCCTTGGTGAGCTTCCATTGGCCATTAAAGAGGGCATTATGGTCACCTTCATCGTCTAATCTTCCTGCGGAGATCAAATTGAAAGGAAAGTCTGGAGCATGCTTGACATCTTAAAGAATTAACGTTGAACCATTATTAGTTTTCAAACAAATTGTACCAATACCAAACACCTTAACTTCACTGGCATAGCCCATCTTTAACACTCCAGAATCAACAGGAGTATAAGATGAGAAAAAATCTTTTATTGGTATGACATGTGAGGTAGCTCCAGAATCTACCATCCAGCTCATCTCATGGGATACCAAATTGATGACATTTTCATCATAAGCAAAAAGAATGTCATCTCGAACAATAGAAGCAACATTATTCTCGTTATTTTCAACTTTCTTTCCTTTTCTAATGTCTTGCAACCACTTGTGGCAAAACCTTTTTATGTGCCCTTTCTTGCAACAGTGGTTGCATGTAATATTATGGTATTTGGACCTTGACTTACTTCTACTTTTACCTTTATTCCTTGAGCCTCTTGTTCTATCTCTCCCCCGGTCTTCTGTAACCAAGATATCTGCTTGTGAGGATGAACCCTGATATTTTCTCCTTACTTCCTCGTTCAACACACCACTCTTGGCATATTCCATGGTCACCTTACCTCCAAAAGCTGAATTTGTCAAAATTAACTCCCATTCAAGATAGATGATCAAGGACGCCCTGAAAATTATTTATGTGATCAAGGATAGGGTTGCCTTCCTTGTATTTAAAGGTTATCAATTCCTTTATCAGGAATAACTTGTTGTTCCCAGTTTTTGAAGCATTAAGAGTCTCTAGCTTTTCCCATAATGATCTCGCATATGTCTCGTTTGCAATATGGTTGTGAACATTATCTTCAACCCATTGTCGTATATATCCACATACTTGTTGGTGCTCGAAACCCCAATCTTCATAAGATATACTCTCGGGTTTATGAGCTGCAAAAACGGGTAGATGCATCTTCTTCACGAACAACAAATCTTCCATCTTGCTTCTCCAAACATTATAATTTCTCCCATTTAAACATACCATATTTCTCATATTCGCCTCCATTCTGTAACAACTTACATAAATAACCAACGCTCTGATACCACTGTTATGTCGAGGAACAGGCAAACCCGAAAATAAAGAAGATAAAGAACACCAAATTTTAACGTGGAAAACCCTTCAAATCGAAGGTAAAAACCACATGATCACAAAGATCCAAAAAGCTTCACTATAACAATAAGAGGGTTATAATAGTTCTCCAAAATCGTCAACACAACAAGTGCCAAACACGGAGCAACAATAGCAACAAGAGCAACGACAAATAAATTGAAGAAAGAGGAGAATCCTAAAAAATGAAGTTGATGTTTGAGGAACGAAATCAGATGATACGGGCCTTCAAATCTGATCTTCATCGTTAAATTCTAAGACCAAGATGTTACAAACACTCGATAAAATTTTCAGCCCGATCCAATGGTTAACGAATTGGAAAACGTGATTTGAAGTTAGTTGGTCAGAATAAAAATCTGCAACAAAACGAATACTTTTCTTCTATTTTCTCTCTTGATGAAAGCTCTACCAAAAACCACTCTTATGTCCTTTAGTTTTTCAAAGACTTCTATCAATGAGCATGGAATAATTCTCCAAGGTTGTCCTATTTATAGATAATGAGTGTGCTTTCTCTTAAAGCAAACCAACTCTAAATAGGAATAAAAACCGAATCCAATTCCGAATAGGAATGGAAACCAAAAGAGAATAGGATTAGGCCATCGGGACTTTGGCTGGACAATATGGACATGTTCCCAACATGAATTCCACTCAAGTTTCATATTTTTTAACATGGCATTATAGAGGTAGCCGTCTATGTTGTGTTTTTTTAATGTTGGAGTTACATTTTGCGTTATCTATGCTCCAGATGTAAGCGTGCAAGATGCTAGATTCTTACATTTAGCCAAGTTTATAAGGCTATTGTCTCCTTATATAGTCTTGAACAATTCTTACATTTTGAACTAACTTTTTGGGCTAATTATGCTCGACCTCTATTAACATCAAAATTTTGGTATATGGGTTGGCTAGCTAACTAAAGACAAATGTGTCACAAGTAGAAGATAGCAACAATAGAAAGAACAACAGAAAAGTTTCCTTTCAAAAAGGAGACAAAATTTTCAGAAGTGTATAGCAGCAACAACAACAATAATATCTCAGTGTAGGATGTACGCAACCTTACCCCTACCCTGTCAGGTAGAGAGGCTGTTTTCGGAAGACCCTAGGCTAAAGAAAAGATGTAAGAAGCATTGATAGCAAGTAATAAAAATATAGGATATTCAGAAAACTAAATCCAAGATATAGAGTGATATCAAGCTAAAGGGATACTGATGGATAATACTAACAATACAAGATATGTGGAAATAGTAAACTAAGGGTAAAAGGGATACCACACTAACACTAATACTATTGCACTAAGGAGACAAAGGGAAACGCGCAACTACATACTAACCTTCTACCCTAATTCTCAACCTTCACACCCTCCTATCAAGGGTCATGTCCTCAGCAAACTCAAGCTACGCCATGTCCCGCCTGAGCACCTCTCCGCAAGACTTCTTCAGCCTACCTCTACCCTTCCTCTTACCCCCCAAGGCCAACCTCTCGCACCTCCTGACCGGGGCATCGGTGTTTCTCCTCTTAACATGTCTGAACCATCTCAGCCTCGCCTCTTGCATCTTTTCCTCCACATAGGCCACTACCACCTTGTCCCTAATAATTTTATTGCTAATTCTAATTAACCTCATGTGCCAATACATCCATCTCAACATCCCCATCTACGCTACTTTCATCTGCTGAAATGGGAGTTCTTAACTGGCCAACACTTTTCCCTATACAACATAGTTGGTCTAACCACTACCTTGTAGAACTTCCCTTTGAGTCTATGGAATATTCATATCGCACGAGGTCCAGAAGCAAGCCTCCACTTCATCCACCCTGCTCCGATATGATGTGCGACATCCTTATCAATCTCTCCATCACTCAGAATCACAGACCCAAGGTACTCTACTCTCTCTCCTCTGAATGATTTTGCTTATCAAGTCTCACTTCCTCGTCCGCTTCCTGGGCAATACTGCTGAACTTGTACTCCAAGTATTTGGTCTTGAACGTGCTCAGCTTGAATCCTTTAGACTCATGGGTATGTCTCCAGACCTCCAGCCTCTCGTTAACACCACCACAAGTTTCATCAATCAAAACTATGTTATCTGCAAATCAAATGCATAAAGGCACCTCCCCTTGAATTTTCGTGTCAATGCGTCCATTGACAAGGAAAACAAGAATGAGCTAAGTGCAGATCCCTGATGCAACCCCATCTCAATCGGGAAATATTCAGAGTTCCCTCATGTTGTCCTTATCTGTGTCTTAGCTCCATCATACATGTCTTAGATCACTCGAATATACGCTACTGACACTCCCTTAGCCTCTAAACATCTCCATAGAACCTCTCTCGGGACTTTGTCATAAGTTTTCTCTAGGTCAATGAACTCCGTATGCAAGTCCTTTTTGATCGCCCTATACTGTTCCACCAATCTCCTCACGAGGTGAATGCCTTTAGTAGTCGACCGACCGGGCATGAAAAAAACTAGTTCTCGAAAATGGACACATTCCTCCTCATCCTCCCTTCTAACACCCTCTCCCAAATTTTCATCACATGGCTCAACAACTTGATACCCCTATAGTTGTTGCAGTTTTAGATATCCCCCTTGTTCTTTTACAACGCGACCGCGCACTCCACCTCTACTCTCAGGCATCTTTTTCGTCCTAAAAATTATGTTAAATAACCTAGTGAGCCATGCCAAGCCCGCCTTACCCATGCTCTTCTAGAATTCCACAGGGATCTCGTTTGAATCAGTCATTTTCCCCTACTCATTCTGCGCATAGCCCCTTCAACCTCCCCCAATCCTATGCATCTACAGTACCCAAAATCTCGATGTTGGTCCGAGTACTCCAACTCACCCAGCACAATGATCATATCTCCCTCTTCATTCAGGAGTTTATAGAAGTATGACTGTCATCTTTCCCTAATTTGTGCCTCCTAGAAGAAAACTCTACCCTCCTCATATTTTGTGCACCTTACTTGGTCCATATCACGAGCATTCCTCTCTCACCTTCGCCAGCCTATACAACTTATTTTCTCTGCCTTTGTCCCAAGTTCTTCATATAAGCGACAAAATACCATGGTCTTAGCCGCAGTAACCGCTAACTTAGCCTCTCTCTTAGACTTCTTATACCACTCCCTGTTGGCCCTATTCTCCCCCTCGTCTATGCTCTCTACAAGTTTCAAATATACCACTTTCATAGCTTCCACTTTCCCTTGAACCTCTTCATTTCATCATTAGTCCACTTTGTGACCACTAGAGTAACCTTTCGAGACCCCTAACACATCTCTCAATGCCTCTATAATACAATTTGTAGTCATAGTCCACATACAACTCTCCCCCAGGCCCCCATATACAACAACTTCTCTCCCAAATCCTGGACTTTGTCCTTAGTCAATGCACCCCACCTGACCCAAGGTAGACCAGACATAATCCTCATCCTCCTCATTCACCTGATCTCTAAGAGCAAGGGCTTTAAATTGAGGCTTAGAGGGAAATAGAAGAAAATAAGAAATACTAAGAGAAATATTGAAGGGGTCATTCTGGAGGTTATAATATTTAAAAAGGAGAGGATTAAATTATAATGAGAGATTACAAATTAGACTAAAGTCTACTATGTTGCAATTTATTATTAGAGTTAGTCGTATCATTTATTTTTGCATTAAATATTCGCATTCATTGTAACATTATAACAAACATTCTTTTTCCTAGAAAAAAATCAAACCTCTAATTAGTTCATATGTTAGAGGAAATTAGAAGTCCTTTCTGAATAGAAAAACTGGCGGTTCTGCAGCAACAATGGTTCAGTCTTCCACTTTCTAATATCTTTAAACATTATTTTTTGAACCAATTCAAAATAGAATTCTACTACTACAAATTTTCTTTCTTTCCACTCTACTCAACTGCATCATTTATGTCGCCGGCAAAAAAATGAAAGGAATGATAATGAGAAAGAAAATCGTGATTTAGAAAAATCAACAGACTGGCTGTGGCAGTCAGTTAGGGAGAATTCATGGACCTGATTGATAACTCAATTATACTAGTCCAATTATATTAAAGCAATAGATTCTAATTTTTTTTAATCATATATTATATATAGTACCAACTAAATAAGTCAATCGAATAAGTAGGCTTAAATAATACTTAGTCTGGTCTCAAATTCACAAGTCTTTGATCGTAGAAATTCTATTCCGACATATGAAATCAACATGAATTCTTAAAAATGCAAAATATGTGGGAGACGCCTGAGTTTTCCAGTGATCTGACCGCTGCTGCCGAAGCAGCATCAACGACCATATTGAGTAAAGAATTGACTTCTAATAAAACAAATTCTATTCTCACCTCTAAACCATATTCTTTCCCTCTCTCCTCGTCATTTCCCTGCCAAATTTTTCCCTACAGTCAATTTGCAGGCTGCCGCGACCGTCAATTTGCAAGCCGCCGCCATTGTCCTCCCACCGCTGTCATCAATTTTCCGGACGTTACCATTTCCCTCAACATGGGGCCAAATTTTACTCCTCCCATTACAACCATCAATTCGCAGGCTGACACATCTCTTAGTGTAGTTGGTTTCTTTTCTTCCTTTTTTTGGGTTTTCTCCAAGGTTTTTTAAATTTAATTTCTCTCTTGATTTCAATTTCAAAAATTTCTAGTTTAATTTTTGTCAAATTATTTTTTTCTTTTTGATCTCCTCAATCTTTCGAAATTGCACTTTGTTTTCCGCAAAGCTAGATGCTTTTCTTTTTGTCTTCTTTTTGACAAAGAAGAATAGAAATTTCACTCTTGTATTATGTGTAATATGAAGAGGCATAAGCGCTTTCAAGGGGGTATAAAGAAGATGAGTCAGAGGTGCAGTCGTCATTGTCCTCTATACATGGGTGGCTCTTGGGTAAAGCCACTAATTATTTATATTAGTAAGGTTTTTTTAAGTTAACAAAATATTAACATTTTTTTTTCAATACAATATGTTGGTTCTGGTTATCAAATATTTTATTAGTAAATATGAATATATGAATAATTTTACTCAAATTAAAATATTAGACATTGTTATACTGTGGAATACTTAAAAGAAACTTAAAATCTTAAAAGAAAATTTGTTAAAATAATATAATTTTTTCTTGGTTATCTAAATTAATCGCATCTATTTGTTCGATCGTTGTTTACTAATTATATTTTCACACATGTTTTTAAGTTTTGGCTTTAGGCCTTCTATTTCATTGAGCTGCCCTTGTCTCGACAGCAGGCTAGATTTGGCTTTTTCCCACCACCGTTATCAATTCATCGCCTGCCCCCATTTTCCTCAATAGTGGGTCAAATATGGCACCTCCCCCCCCCCCCCCCCCCCCCCCCCCCCCCGTTATCAATTCGGTGGCCGCCGCCATTACCCCAACAGTGAGTCAAATTTGGCTCCTTCCACCTCTACCATCAATTCACGGGCCAGCGTCATTGCCCTCAACAGTGGGCCGAATTTGGCTTCTCCCACCAGCGTTATCAATTCACAGGCCGCCGCCATTGCCCTAAACAATGGCATGATTTTGGCTCCTCTTACTGTTGTTATCATTTTGCTGACTGCCGTCATTTCCCTCAAGGTGAGCCAAATTTTTCTTCTCCCACCTCTTCCATCAATTCGCCGGTCGCGGCCATTTCCCTCAACTATGAGACAAATTTGGCTCCTCCCACCTCTGCCTTTAATTCGCTGGTCGCCGCCATTGCCCTTAACAGTGAGGCACATTTTGCTTCTCCCACCGTTTTCATCAATTTGCCGACTGCCACCATTTACAATGGGTCAAATTTGGCTCCTCCCAAAGCTTCTATCAAGTCGCCAGTCACTACCATTGGCCTCAACAGTGGACCAAATCTGGATCTTCCCCCCACTGCCATCAATTCGTAGGCTAACGCATCTCCTAGTGTTGTTGGTTTCTTTTCTTCCTTTTTTTTTGGTTTTATCCAATAATTATTTTATTTAATTTCTTTCTTGATTTCAATTTCACAAATTTCTAGTTTAATTTTCTTCAAATTGTTCTTTACTTTTTGGTCTTCTTAATTTTCCGAAATTGCACTTTGTCGCAAAGCTAGGTGCTTTTCTTTTTCTGTTCTTTTTGACAAAGATAAACATGAATTTTACCTTGTTTTGTGTGTAACTTGAAGAGACATAAGCGCTTGCAAGACTGTATAAAGAAGATGAGTTAGCGGTGAAATGTAATGATTAATAAAGATGTACCACTTCAAAGGTTTTAACTTCCCATCTGTTTGTACTCTTGAATTTTGCCTTTATTCTATTTTTCCAAAGTAGGAAGTTTCATGAACTTTCTGTGCATTGTTTTCCGCCTATGTTAGAAACTGTTAATGATTTTTTTCATTTGTAACTTAGTTTCTGAGTGTTTGAAGTATTTATCTATTGTGACATCAAAATTTTGACATTAATACCTGGAATCAGATAGGCCACAATTGGGTCAGACCTTAAGCTTGTAAGTTAGTATTCATTGGTGAGAAAAGATTGGAATCTACTTTGGATGCCAGCTAGTAAGGATTTTTTTGGTTAGTATCTTAAGCATGAATATTTTCATCCTTTCCTATAATATTAGTATTCATCACAATTTGCGCTATATTAATAGGAACTTTAGCATCAATTTTTATATTATTTCATCTTACTTGATTGATAAAACGGAAAAAGGGCCAAACTGCCCTTCTATTATATTTAATAGAATAATTATACCCTTCGTTTAAAGTTGATAGCATTATTCTACGTGCCGTGACCAAAAAGGTTCATCCTTACCCTTCCCCGCTATTGGATTAATTTTCTAGAAATTTTAAATCCCAAAATTCATTTCTTCGTTTATTTAATCCACATGGCATTTTAATAATACTACCACTAATCTCTTTTTTCACACCCCATTATTCACACACACCCTCTTTCTAAATACCCCCTATTTACCCACCCCCCTCCCCAATATTTTTTCCATAAGAAAATGTCAACAATTAAGATACAAATAAGCTCAAGTGTTAGAGTCTGCCATATTGTTCGAAGTTGATAAGTTATAAGTATCTTGTTTTATATTTTTATGATCTAACAAACTTAATGTTAAGAACCAGATGAGAAACCTGATAAATATTAGGTCCACATTCTTAAGCATATGAAAACAACTAGACTTAAGATGGAGATGTTCGTCAGTCTTTCATAAGTTAAAGAATCAATAAAGGGAACATATGGACTTCAGTTCCAGTGGCGAATGTACCAGTCAACTCTCCAACAACTGAAAAGTGACTGCCCGCACACACAACAGTACGCTCACAATACATCAGTCACCTCCATTATTGGGAAGGACCTTTTACTCAAGTGGCTTACATCATTCAAGAGAAGTCATCAATGTTATATTAACATTAAACAAATGGCGAAATATCACTTGAACACTTAGACAATTTACTCAAGCACTCCAACCGTGATTGATCATCCTGTTAACAATTCTCAAGTGCATCAAGAATAAAGAACAACACTGCTACAGACCAGTTCCCCATATCAAGTGATTGTATGTCCTTAATTGAGTTGTAACTTTGTTAACGTTCTTACTTGTAATTCCTACTTAGCTTACTTAGAAGCAGTGTGTAGGAAAATATTTGTAAATCATAAACCTCGTGTTTTTGTCTTGGCTAGAGTTAGTCAAGTTGTAAGTCTTTGTAATAGAGGTATTACAAAGTGGCTTGTAATAGGAGTGTTACAAGCTAGTGAGGGGTTAAGGAGTTAATTCCTAGGTTACAATAGGTTGTAATCTAAACGTTTTTCTCAGTAGTGAAGTTGAAATCCTACAAGGGTAGGTCGTGGTTTTTGATCCCGTAAGCTGGAAATTTTTCACGTAAAACTCTTAGTTTCATTTACTTTATGTTGTGTTTGTGTAATATGTGGAAACTAATAGGAAAACTGGTTCTCTATATAGTTTGGTGGACCTTTGAATTCTATCAATTGGTATCAGAGCCAGGTTCTTTCTATCAGGCTAAAAGCTAGAAATGATCCTCATGTATGCTCCACTAAACTTTGAAGAAGGTAAGTCTACCTACAGGTCACCAAGGTTCAATGGCCAGTATTATGGGTGGTGCAAGATTAGGATGCACAATTTCATCATGGCTAAAGATTCCGAGTTCTAAGGCGTAATATGTGATGGACCCTTCATCCCCACTAAAACCAGTAGTGACCCTGCTATAACTATTCCCAAAACAAGAAAAGAATTCAATGATGCTAAGAGAAAAGCCATTGAGAAGAATTTTCGTGCAAAGAAAATCCTCGTATGTGGTATTAGTCCTGATAAATACAACAGGATATCGGCATGTTCGTCAGCCAATGAAATCTGGGAAGCTCTCCAGACAGCTCACAAAGGAACAACACAAGTCAAGCAATCCAAGATCGACATGCTCACAACTGAATACGAGCTATTCAGGATGAAAGATGATGAATCCATCCAAGATATGCATACTCGCTTCACCTCTATCATTAATAAGCTTCACTCTCTTGGTGAAATTATTCCAAGAAACAAGCTTGTCAAGAAAATTCTTAGTCAGAAAATTCTTAGTGTGATGCCCAGTTCTTGAGAAAGCAAAGTGAACGCCATTACAGAGGCGAAGGACTTGCACAAACTGACCATCGTAGAACTTGTTGGCAGTCTGAAAACATATGAAATGAAGAAAAAGAAGGACAGTGAAAGAAGAGAGCCCAAAATAGAGAAGAATCGGGTCCTCAAGATAGATATCAATGATTCAAGTGGTGAGGATGGTGATATGACTTACTTGACAAGAAGATTTCAGAAGATGGTTCGCAGAAATGGAGGCATTCCAAAACGGGGAGTTCTAGCAAGCCAAAAAATTATGACCTCTATCATAAGTGTGGCAAGAAAGTAAACTTCATCAAGGATTATTGCCTCCTAAAGTAGGATCAATTCAATCACAACATAGACAAAGCAGCCAAGAGGAACCTAGTTCCTGATAAACGCTTCAAGAGAAAGAATGCCGCTAATGTTGTGAAACAAGCTCTTGCTGCATGGGGAGATTCCTCCAGCAAATCTGATGTTCTGACTTTGGAATTAGGAGAAGCAGAAAAATGTAGAGATGACTTGGTACTCGTTGTGGTAGACTTGAAAGAAACGATTGAGAGTTTGAAAGAAGCAAAAAAGATGCCCTAACTTAAAAAATAACAAATGTGGAACGTGAAAGAGATGATTTAGTAGTTGTTGTGGTTGATTTAAGGGAAACAATTGAGTGTGCTAAGAAAGAGGCCTTACTTGAAAAGTTTCTAATTTAGAACTTGAGAGAGATGAATTAGTAGTGGTGGTAATTGATTTGAAGAAAACCGTTGAGAGTGTAGAAAAGGAAAAAGACGTCTTAACCAAAAGAATTGCAAACACATAACTTGAGAGAGATGATTTACTGGTTGTGGTAGTAGATCTGAATGATACAAGTAAGGGTCTAAAAGGAGAAGGTAGCATGAGTCTCTTGACAAAGGTAAGGAAGTTGCGAATGAAGCACATCTTAGGCTTGAATATGAGATGAATAACGTGAAGTCTAGACTGTGTGTTGAACTTGAAAAGAGCAAACAACTTCAGGAGGAACTAGGAAGAGTCAAGAGTGATATTGAAAAGTCACTTAAATGGACCTGGTCCTCTGATGCTATCACTACCATGTACATTAATAATGGGGGAAATAGGCAGGGAATTAGGTTTCAAAGGGAGAAGACTCCCTACAACCCTCATAGCAAGTATGTTACTGCACCTGATAATTGGCTTTGTACTCACTATGGTAACAACGGGCACCTTAAGAAAAACTGCAAGGCTAGGGTTCAATATCAACAGAAAAATAAAGCTTTTGCTAAGAAACTACTGCTAGAGAACCTGGTGCCTCATATAGAAATGCATGATGCCTGCCTGGACTAAAAGAACACTCATTCTTCCTTTTCCTCACTACAAGGGACCCAAACTTGTTTGGGTTCCAAAATCTAACCCTTGATATCCTTGTGCTGGGAGCAGTGAAGGGGAGAAACCAACAATGGTACATGGATAGTGGCTGCTCAAAGCACATGACTGGAAACACAATCAATTTCCTTTCACTGAAAGCCCTAAAAGGAGGGAGTGTATCCTTTGGAAATGGAAAAAAGGATACATTCTGGGAGTTGGAAGGAATGGAAAGTCACTCACTCATTCAATAGAGAATGTGTACTATGTCAATGGTTTGAAGTATAGTCTGCTGAGTGTCTCTCAGATATGTGACAGGGGAAACAAGGTGGAATTTCTATCAAAGATATGCATAGTTACAAATCTTGTGACTGGTGAAGTGGTGCTAGTGTCCAAGAGATACAAGAACATCTATGTTGCTGATTTTGAGTCCTTGCAAAGTGGTGATATCAACTGTCTAAGAGCCTTCGATGATGATGTTGAATTATGGCACAGAAGGCTGGGGCATGCAAGCTTTTCATTACTGAACAAACTAGTCCAGAAGAACCTGGTTCGTGGTTTGCCCAAGTCAATCTTCAAGGAACTCAAAGTATGTGATGCATGTGCAAGAGGAAAGCATGTCATATCTTCATTCAAGCCCGAAAAGGAAGTTCGCACATCAAGGCCACTTGATCTTCTTAATATGGATCTATGTGGACCTATGAGGGTGCCATGTAGAGGAGGAAAAAGATATATCTTTTTAATAGTGGATGACTACTCCATATTCACTTTGACCCTGTTCCTCATAACCAAGGATGAAACCTTCCAAGTATTTGTTGCCTTTGTCAAGAAAATCCAAGTGAAGATGGGAACAAATGTGGCTTGCATCCGATCAGACCATGGGACAGATTTTGATAACGCTAGATTTAATGAATTCTTTGTCGAAAAGGGCATTACTCATAATTTCTCAGCTCCAAGAACACCACAGCAAAATAGTGTTGTAGAAAGGAAGAACATGAATCTTGAAGACATGGCAAGGACAATTCTAATTGACAGTGGGATTGCGAAATGTTTCTCGGCAAAAGTAGTCAATACTGCATGCTATTTGACAGACAAGTGCATGATCAGGTCCCTTCTAAACAAAACACCTTATGAGCTGCTAAATGGAAGAAAGCCCAAGCTGACACATTAGAGGACATTTGGATGCAAAAAGTGATGAAGGAATCTTCCTGGGATATTCGTCCCAAAGCAAAGCTTACAAAGTATACAACAAAAGAACTCAATGTGTTGAGGAGAGTGTAGATGTGATCTTTGATGAATCTCACCTCTCCTGTGAGAAGGACGGGCATGCTGACCTAGATGGAGAGCCTTTATCTATTCCAGGTGAAGTTATTAACATGGAAAATGTAAAGACAGACGTGATGAGCCATGTCAAGGAATCCAGTGAAGATGATGCAACTACATCTCCATCCATTGGAGAGGAACCCGGTCCCACAATCACACCTACTGAAGCTGAAAATAGAGTTGTTGATGTAATCCAAGGTACTCCTCTTGCTGAAGTAAGAAGCGGCCAAGAACCTCAGTCAGACATACCTGTCCATGCTAGAGGAGCTGCATCATTTTGAAAGAAACAAGGTATGGCACCTAGTTCCTCGACCTGTCGATCAAACTACCATAGAGACTAGGTGGGTATTCAGGAACAAACTCGATGAGTTTGGAAATACAATAAGAAACAAGGTAAGACTTGTAGTTCAAGGCTACAATCAGGAAGAAGGGATTGATTATGATAAAACATTTGCTCCACTTGATCGAATGGAAGCCATCAGACTTATTATTGCCTTTTCATCTCATATGGAGTTCACATTGTTCCAAATGGATGTCAAAAGTGCATTTCTAAATGGCTTTCTAAAAGAAGAAATTTATCTCAAGCAGCCTCATGGATTTGAGTGTCACGAGCATCCTGAGCATGTGTTCAAACTGGATAAGGCATTGTATGGGCTAAAGCAGGCTCCCCGGGCTTGGTATGAAAAGTTATCAAAATTCCTTCTAGAAAATGGATGTACAAGAGGGAAAATTGACAACACACTCTTTCTGAAGAAATGAGGAAGGAACCTTCTCATCGTGCAAGTATATGTTGATTATATCATCTTTGTGGCCACAACTGACTCTCTATGTGAAGAATTTGCAAAACTCATAGGTAGTGATTTTGAGATGAGAATGGCCGGAGAATTAAATTTATTCCTGGGACTTCAAGTGAAGAAATCTCAAAAGGGAACATTGATAAGTCAGCAGAAGTGCATCAAAGAGCTGCTGCAAAGATTTGACATGGAAGCATCAAAAGTTATTGACACCCCCATTGCCATAGCTACGCATCTAGACATGGATGAACCTGGTTCCCCTGTAAATCAAACCATGTGCAGAGGCATCATAGGGTCACTCTTGTATCTTACTGCAAGTAGACCATACATTGTGTTCAGTGTGGGTCTCTGTGCAAGGTTCCGATCTAATCCAAAGGTGTCTCATCTGAAGGCCGCCAAAAGAATATTGAGATATCTCAAAGGAACGCAAGGCCTGGTTCTCTACTATCCTTCAGGTGACAACTTCGATCTTATTGGGTATGCTGATGCTAACTATGCAGCATATCTGGTGGACAGGAAAAGAACGTCTGGAATGTCACTTTTCTAGGCTCTTGTCTCATCTCATAGGGTGCAAGGAAGCAAAACTTGGTGGCACTCTCAACTGAAAAAGCGGAGTATGTATCAGCTGCCTCTGTTGTGCTCAATTGTTGTGGATCAAACATCAGTTGGAAGACTTTGGAGTATTCTCTAATTGTGTTCCCCTCCCATGTGACAATACAAGTGCACTCGACATGGCCAAAAATCCAGTCCAACATAAGAGGACCAAGCACATTGATGTACATTATCATTTCCTCGGAGACAATGTTGAAAAAAGGCTCATATATATGAAGTTTTGCAGCACTAACAATCAGATTGCATACATTTTCACCAAAGCCCTGAGCAGAGAACATTTTGAAAGAAATGGCATGACACTGGGGTTGATAAAACCCAACTGAGGACCTGGTCCCCCAATGATTGGCTATGAAATAAATGTACAGGTAAAATTAGCTAAAAGTGTTTTCCGGAAAAGTCTAAATCATTTCTATACCGTTACAAGTAGACACGCATGATGATTACAAAACATCTGATGTAGTGCATGCTGGTAAAAGGGGTTAAGCTTACACTTGCTAGATCTGTCAGGGAACCTGGTTCTTCTGACACAGGTTAGTAGCTTCTTTGTTCCCTCTTGCACAATTTTGAGTGGATAAAAACAACGGAAAAGGGCCAATTATTCCCCTTTACTTTTAAATATTATTTATTTGTACTTTTCGTTATACTATTGGGCTATCCATACCCCTACCGTCATACTTTGAAGCAAAATTGCCCCTAATTTGGACGGAGTGCCACATGGCATCTCCTGAATAAAACTTCCCTCTTTTATTTCATACCCGATCCGCTACCCAATTAAACCTCTAACCCGGCCCAACTAAAACCCAACCCACCCTAAAATCTACCAACAAACACACGAATTACACCACAAAAACTACGCTGATCTAGTTATAAAGCAACAAGGGAATTTAGAAGTTAAACATAAAATCACAGACAATATACTAGAAACATGGCTTAGAATTAGTGACACCTGAAATATGGTAAACTATCTATCAAGATTACAAGAAAAAAAAAATTTCTCGGTCATCATCCACTCTGCTTTAATCAACTTATACCTGATCAAAGAGGTCAGCGGCAACCTCCTCCTCAAGCAGCGCATGAGAAATATAGTTCTCCCTCATAGATGATATGTCAGTTTTTGGAGGCTTTCCAATTAGGACGCACATGGAAGTGCCAGGATATGATGGTAGTTGGAGATTGAATTTGTTTTTAATGGATGGTGGAACAAATCTGCCACCTAAAAAGTGGTGCGGGCCAGAAAACCTTTTGGCACACAACTTAGGGGCAGTTAGAGAAACCTACATTCAAGAAATTTTACTTGTTAGGTGACTCGAAATTAAAGGAAAGTCAAAACAGTAAGGGGATCCAAATATCAAATACAAAAAAAAAAGATACATACCAGCATGTCAGGTTTAATACCTTCACCACTTAGATCTCCTTCTTCCACGTGCCATCCAGATGGGATATCTATAGAGATGATGGCAGGTGATTTCTGATGCTTATCGTCACTAATATTTAGTCCCACGAGTCTCTGAATTAAGTCGTCAAAAGGTGGCCTTGGGTTACCTGTACAAGTTTAAAGATTACCAGACATCTTATAAAAACTAAAGAAAGATAGCGGTGCACACACTTTACTACAAAAACTTCTTCTTTTGTTTTATCTTTTAAAAATACAAAAATTCCTTTTCTTAATCTAGGTAGTTTAAGATTGTTTCCATAAATTTTTTGGAAGCAACCTTTGCAAAGGTACTTGATTGTTTCCATCAGTGTTTAATCTTGATTTGGTTTTACCGAAGAAGATTAGTGTAATTTTTGTGATGTAATTCATGTGTTTGTTAGTAGATTTATGGTGGGTTGGGTTTTAGTTGGGTCGAGTTAGGGGTTTAATTGGGTAGAGGATCGGGTATGAAATAAAAGCGGGAAGTTTTATTCAGGAGCTGCCACGTGGCACTTCGTCCAAATTAGGGGCAATTTTGCTTCAACGTATGACGGTAGGCTTATGGATAGCCCAATAGTATAACGAAGGGTACAAGTAAAAAATATTTGAAAGTAGAGGTGTATAATTGGCCTTTTTCCGTAAAAACAATGCCAAATCATCATTGTGTCAGTTTCTTTCCCTTGCGTTTTTTGAACTGAAACGTCTTACCCGGTGATGAGCGACCTGCTTCCCAAAACTGCCATTTTTTCTTAACCGGTCCCTCATCTCTCATAAATACATTTATCACTGTCACAACTCCTCGCATCAAACTTCAAAATTCTCACTTCTCTTTCTCTTCCCAAATCACTAATCTCTCCAGTGAAGTCCACCATGACTAAGAATAAAAAAAAACTTCAATGTTCTCAGTAACACCCCCATTGGTGTCCTCGTCACTTGAAACTCCCATATTAGACTCCTCACCCAACACCACCACTAGTCAAAACCTTAGAGCAGAGTCTCCCCCACACTCAGTCTCCTCACCTACCCACTTAAGTTCTGGTTGTCATCAGAGTCGCAAAACCTTGACTCCGAAATAGTTTTTCGCTACCTGCTCTCCTCCTGTCTCGCCGGAAAAATACGGTGATAAGGGTAAAGTGGTCGAAGAGGAAAATCAGGAAATCTCTAGTTTTTCCATGGAAGAAGACTCAAGTGTAAGCCCAAAGGCTGGTCCTGACAATGCTACCAATACAGGTCTTGAGTCTACAGGTAATACTCCTTCCTTTGCTGAGTTTTCCATGGAACCACAAGAGCAAGAGGCAATAGAAAACATGTTATGCATAGCTGCTGAAGGGTTTTTTGTTGAGGCAGGTGTGGGTGGGTCTGAGCCTCAGTGTGAAGAGCCTTAGGCTGTAGTGGAAAGGAGAGATCTTGTGACGGTTGAACAATCGAGACCGAATGATACTACTGCGATACCTAATGAAGGACCTGATCCCTCGTCGGAGGGTCCAAATCAGGGTTCTCAAGAGCCCCATGTCAATATTGATCCTGCTCCTTCTCCCCACTTTTATGCTGAGCCTGTGTCTATGGTGGGGCGTGAGATGCGGTCTGATGATGAAGAAAATCTAGACGATATTGTGATTGTTAGCTTTATCAAGGCTAGGAGTAAGCCAGTTGCAACTCCAGAGCCAACTCCTAAGAGACCCACTACAAGGTTGCAAAAGAAGGAGGCTCTTGAGTCTGCTCTTAAGAAAAGTCAAGGCAGTCAAAGAAAGAGAAAGTTCATGAAGGATGGGAAGGTTGTACATGAGACGGTCATTCCTGTTGATAATGTGGATGAGGAAGTAGAAGAGTAACATGTTTCCTTGACTCACAAGCACTCGAAGAAGAAACTCTCTCTCTCCAATTCCAAAAAGAAAACTTATGTAAGTGTTGAGAGTCCAACCAAGAGTGATGATGTTGTTTCTAGTGAAAAGTTGGTGGAAGATTCTGGTGATAAGATAGTGAAAGAAAGTGGTGGAAAATCTGATGATGAAGTGGTGGAAGAGTCTGGTGAACATGTTTCTTCAAAGTCCGTTGAGAAGGGAAAGTCCATTTGCAAGTCTGTGAAAAGAAAAGTGGATGTTGATGAGGAACCCGGTTCCTGCAAGAAAGCAAAAGGTTGACGAGTCCTAGAGTTCTGGGAAAGGAAAGTTGAGAAATCAGAAGGTACTACGGGGCTGCACTTTTGCCCCTGATATTTTGGAGCTTGCCAGGATGCGGCAGTTGGTGGAAATATGTGAATTCCAACAATGGACACATTTGTTTACAAATGATGTTCCAAAAGTGTATGAGGAGGAAGTGTGTAGCTTCTATGCCGACTTCTTCAAAGTTGAAGATGATTACATCTGTGTGTTGGTGAATGGGGTTGACATAGTGATGGACTTTGCCTTGTTGGGGCCAATTCTGGGTGTGCCTGTTGAAGGGTTGTCATCATTCTAAGGAGCCTACTCTTCCAATTTCATAAATGTTATAGATAAGGACAAAGCAATCCAACAGGGGGAACATGTTCATAAGAAGACACTCCTCCCAGTATATCAGTTACTGTTTGGATGGTAAACAAATTGTTGCTTCCCCATGCTGAGAGGAGATCCATTACCTCCAAAGCTGACCTGGTTCTCATGGAAGCCTTGGATGGTTTCACTACTATTAATCTGCTTGGGATAATGATTGAGCATATGCAAAAGGTGGCAGACTTCAAAGATGGTAATAATGGGCTACCTTATGGGTTCCTTCTCACCAAGGTTTTCGAGTTCATCAAGGTTCAACTGGGAAAAGACAAAGTAGGCACTAAAAACAAACCTTCTCCAAGACAACACTCAAAGAGTGTGAGTGTATTGACAAGGTCGGAGGAATTGGAAGTACTTCTACTATCTCTCAACTGATAAATGCTCAGAATAGTGTTACAAAGGAGATCAGGAAGATAAAGGCAAGGAGCACGATTCTTGAGAGTCAGCTCAGTCAGCTTTATTTAACCAAAGAATTAGATCCTTTGACCAAAGTTATTTTTAGGATGAACACGGGTTTCTGATAATCAAGGCAAGACTGATTGTAAGTAATAAAGAAAAATCAATGAGATGTACGAAAAGTAAAGTGTATTGAAATAGTAGTTCGGATGTCCCTTTATAGGTTATATTTTACTCCCTTATATAGGGAAGTTTCTAATATAAAGTCTTCCTTTTTCAGTGATTGAGCATTAATGACTAATTATGACATTAATGTAACGTTACAATGAGTAACCGTAACTGTTGCGTGAATATTGTGTAACGTGTGGATCACTAATTAAAGATCTATGAATTTTCCCTTTGTTCCGCCCAGATACATTTTGACCAAGTCTCTTCATCTTCTCAATTAGGTTGGGACTTCCGTAGCTAATTAACCCGTGGGTGTGATTTGTCGTGCCTCTTTGCCTCCTACTTCTTCATAGAGTCCTGTCCAGTTGTTGTTTCTTCATTGCTCCACGTAGACTGCTGAGTCATCAAGATTTATTACACATGTGAAGATCTTTTTTACCAATACAGATAGTCCCCCCACTTACCATATGTTTATCGATCAATATTTGGTAAGTGGATACTCATTTATGGCGGGAATATTTTGCCGCCGCTTCACTTAAATCATTGCATCTTTTTCTGTACGTAAGCGTCGCTTGTCACTTCCATTTAATGCTTATTCCACGTGGCATTTTCGGGTTGGTTCTGCAATTGTTTAGCGCCTTTTAGGGCTTTTTTGCGGCTGCATCAGTCACGAAGTGACATCTTCAATTATGACTTTCACATCATTGTTTTTTCCCATTTTTGACGGTTATCTTCGAGTATAAATACCCTAATTTCTTTCTTTCACGAAAAACTTCTAACTTTCAAACTTTATTTGTAAAGAACTTTTTCCTTGTCTTTGTAGATATGTCTTCTTCAAACCAATCTAAGAGAGTCATAAATGTAGATGATTTGACTCCCTCTTCTGCTCCAACACGGAGTAGGGGAGGCGGCAGGTTGAGGAGTTTAGGTTCTACTCCTTCAAGGGGTTCTTCCTCTTCTCAAATTACTTCTCCTCCTTCTTCCAGGTCTTTAACTTCTCTGAGGGCTAGGGCTTCTAGATCTTCGTCCAAAGGTAGAGAACGTCACGAACCGTTGCGCGAACCGAGGGTCGATGAAATAGTACCTGCAGAGTTCACCTTTGCTAGGGATAGCCAGGACCTTAGAGATTAGGTTTCTTCATTATCATCTCTTGATAGTGTTTAAAAGTACCCTACCCAACTCACTGAAGGTTTAATTCCTCTTATACGCAGGGACTGTCATTGGAGTTCCTATTTTCCTGTAATCGTTCCAAACAGTAATCAAAGAATAACGTCTTACAAGACGGGGCATTCTTTTGTTTATACATATCCCTTTACATTAGGGTTCAAGCGTCCCATCGACCCAATAATCATCGAGTTCTGTCGATTTTTCAGAATTTGCTTGGGACAAGTCAATCCTCTTGTATGGTGAGTCGTTGCATGTCTTAGATACTTGGCTACCTTAGCTTCTATCCCCTTTACCTTTCATCATCTTATTCACCTCTATTCCCCAATGTTGTTCAGTCAGGGAATTTTTACCCTAGTTGCTAGGAGTAAAAGGGTGTTAGTGACTTCTGAAGATGATAAGGATCGAGGTTAGTTTCTTCGGTATGTTGTTGTTCCTAGTGCTAGTTTAGTAGGTGAAGAGAATCTTCCCTTCCTTGAGAAGTGGAATTTTGCACGTGAGTACATTTTTGCTCACATTCCTTGCTTTTTGCTTTAGATATTTTATCAATACCATAGTTGTTTCTTCTTTTTGCAGCAATCATGGGAACCGTCGAGAATGTCTCCGGTTTTAGAGATTGGGTAGAAAAGCTTTTGTTAATTGCTCCATTGGAAGAATGTTCGTGGAAGTACCTATCGGAGAGGTTTGGTTGGAGAGTTAAGACTCATGGTAAGTGAAGTTTTTATTTGTACTTGTTTATTCCTTTGAGCATTATTTAACCCTTTCCTTTTGACAGGGTTTCCTGCTCGTGGAGTTTCTGCATCCGCGTCTGTTCCCAAGTTATCCCTGGCTCAGGCCCAGGAGATCATTTTAGGCTCTTCTTCTTTAAAGAGAAAAGCAGGTGGGTCAAGGACCTCGGGAGAAGAGGAGGAAGCGGAGGGCACTTTGGTCTATAAGTCACGCAGAAGGAAGGTGGTCTCAGATGACGAGTCTACACCTGTCATCGTGCCTTCCGTGCCTGAAGTTGGACTTTCTGCCTCCGAGGATGCTACTCGCTCTCCCGTGCGTGAATTCATTGGCCAATTGTTCCGTGAAGGCTTTGGTTCTGTTGCTGATGAAGCTCACTTGGCTGTTTTCTCTCCAACTCTTAGAGAACTCCCTTAAACTATTCCAGTTATTTCTCCTACTCTCGTGGCTATTCCTGCTCCTGTTGTTGCTCCCTCTCCCGTGGCTTTTTCAGCCCCTCAGACTTCCTCACCCGTGGCTCTTGCATCTCTACCTGCTTCTGTGCCTTCTGTTACAGAAGTAGAGTCTTCCAGCGAAGAGATGAGGCGGGTGATGATAGAAGTTCCAGCAGAGGGTAGTCTCTTTAAAAAGTCTGACCAGCCTGATGCAGGTTGAAACCATTGATAGACCCGACAGAGAGAGCTAAGCTGGACAGCCACAGTTCCATTACATGGGCTAATGAAATCGTGCATACTTATTTAAAGGTAAAATGCATTTTCTTGTGCTCATTCTTGTGCATGTATTTACCATATCTAATTGG
>ML428858.1:87358-148074 GCA_005239525.1 Nicotiana knightiana | reverse complement strand
AAGTGAACTGTAATGCAATCTAGCTAGCGTAACTTGAGAGAGTGCGTCTAGTAAATTATCATAATTACTTGAGAGAGATTTATGGTAGATAGAGTGTTCATGATTGATAGAGATAATTAATCAAGCTATACGAAGTATCTGAGAAGTAATTTCACCAGCGGGGGAAATCATAACCTTAGATTTTTATTACAATTGTTTGTACCTTAGCATAGCTAATCTTTAGTTTTAATATTTAGTATTAGTAATTTAACAAACATCAGGTGACAGCTGAGTAGTATTTTAACAGCTTGCTTGATACGTCAATTCCCTGTGGGATCGACTCTGGGCATAATACCCCAGGATTATATTTGCAACGCCCGTTTTAGTATTCTACAAGACATAGTTGAGCGTGATCAANTGATAGAGATAATTAATCAAGCTATACGAAGTATCTGAGAAGTAATTTCACCAGCGGGGGAAATCATAACCTTAGATTTTTATTACAATTGTTTGTACCTTAGCATAGCTAATCTTTAGTTTTAATATTTAGTATTAGTAATTTAACAAACATCAGGTGACAGCTGAGTAGTATTTTAACAGCTTGCTTGATACGTCAATTCCCTGTGGGATCGACTCTGGGCATAATACCCCAAGATTATATTTGCAACGCCCGTTTAGTCTTCTACAAGACATAGTTGAGCGTGATCACCCTCTTATCAAAAATAACATTATTCTCTCCATAGGAAACATCATCAAAAATGAAGAATGGAACACTAACGTTATTTCTTTTGAACTGCCCACTGATATTATTAATAACTTATCTCTTACTCCTATCCCTAGCAAGAGATCTAACATTGATAAAATCAGTTGGAGCTTCAACTCAAATGGGCTTTTCACCATAAAATCATGCTAAAACCTCCTCTCAAATACCAATCCATCTACAAATTGCTTCGAATGGATTTGGGACCTCCACTGCTCCAATAAAATAAGAAAATTTCTTTGGCAATGCATGCACAATCGTATCTCTTGCCGTGCCTATCTAGAAAAAATAGGTATCAATATTGATGCTACTCGCACAATTTGTAAACTTGGGGTTGAATATATCCTCCATATTTTTATTCAATGTCCAATCTCTAAACGTTTTTGGGATAATATGGGCCTTCCACCACTTAGCACTAATAATAGCAATAACTGGCTAGTTGAGCTGAGAAATATTTTTATGAATTATGGTAACCTTAAAGTAAACCGGGACACTCTTCTTCCCTTCTCGATCTGGGAGATTTGGAAAAATAGGAACCATAATAACATAAACAATCGTGATCATAATATTGAAGCCAGAAGGGTTATTCATCTTGCATGGGAGTTTTAATTCCTTACGGAGAAAAACCTCTTCAGGATTAAAAAAAAAACAAAATCAAAATCCATTGGGAAAAACCACCCAAAGGAATGGTCAAACTAAACTGTGATGGTGCCTTTTCTAGCAAAAATACTATTGTTGGGCTTGGTGGAGTCTTCCACAATAGCAATGCAGACTGGATTGTGGTTTTCACAAAGCAGTCAAGTTTTTTCACCTATACATGTTGAGTTAGATGTCTCTACTAGAAGGCCTAAAAATTGCAAAGGAGATGAACTTCCAAAATTTGAAAATCGAATTAGACTGTACGAAAGTCATCAAACTTATACTTGAAGAAAGCTATATTTTTCCTAACATTGTTTCTGAATGTAGATGGTTAATACACCAATTGAAGCTCCCCCAACTGAGGTATAATTTCAGGGAAGGAAATGAAGTGGCACATAGACTGGCCAAGGAAGCTATAAGAAGTCCACCCTCTACCAAGTGTTTTTATCATGCTTGTCCCCCTCACCCCTTTCGTTGAAGAACAAGTGCTCAAAAATAAGAATGGTGTCTGTAATAGTTATAAGGATATTTCAAGTACTGTTTGTAACTTTTTGGCAACTATGAGCAATGGTAATGTCCTAAAAACTGCTATACTATGTACCTTTCTGTTTATATAGTATAATCCTCCATGTTTTGTGTTCAAAAAAATGAATGATTTTTTAATGACAAAAATTAAGTAGTGGCTTCCGTGCGACGAACCTTCACTTGGAAGACCGCCAATTATTTTCCCTTCATGTAACATTGAAATATACTAGTCTTAGGATATGTGTATTGTGGATGTACCCAATATCAATGCGTATACTCTTTTTAAAGTCATATATAAATATCTAGTTTTTGTATACGTGCGAAAATACCTTCTCAAATATTAAAAATTATGTTTAAATACTAAATTTTTAATTGGGTATGTATTGCAAAAATATTTATGTCGTTGTTGGTAAAAACTATCCACTACAAATCTGTTCAATAAGTCGATAGACCAAAATATATCAATAAATATCATGGTAGAGTGGAGATTATACTACATTGAATAATTTATGTTATGAAGCATTAGTTAGAATATGTTAGCTAAGTTATTTAGTTAATTGTACTAGAATTTTCGTTTATGGCACTACAAAAGTAAAATATATAAAGAAAAAGAAGAAAGTTCAAATCCAAATTAACTAAAAAATGAGGAGCTTTCAAACACAACCATTTTATTGATGTCGAAAAAGTTTTTCTTTTGTTTTGAGCAAGCAAGAATTTAATATTATATTAAAATTAAAGTAGTTCAGAACTATTACAAGCACGAAATTATTATATAAGTAATAGAGAAGATAAATAATTCGTTTTAATATTCATTTGCAAAAATATATTTTATTTGGGAAAGAATTTATAGAAGTAAACTCTTATCGATTTAGATTCCTAAATATTGGGAGTCTTTACATAATTCAAATAAGGAATAATTCCGTAGCCAAAATTTAGTTAATTTCACAGTCCTATTTATTAGAAAAATAGTGTGAACTCAATTTTTTAAGGAAGAAAAAAATAAGTGACATTTCGCTAAGATGCTTTGTACTTTTAATATAGTATTTATAGATAAGATAGATCAAATGATTCACAATATCCATATGCATTGCAATGAAGTCATAATTATAAATATTATATTCAGCGCTTTTGCCTAAGCTAAACACGTAAATTGAATTGATAATTACAACCATGTTACAATGACATAGACACATTTTGTGATCTTACATTTGTATGGTGTCTTAATTAAGTCGTGTGTTACAAACTTGAAATGTCATTATCATATACTCATATGCTAATTGACACCCGTTCAACTTTTGCGTATATAAGAGCTCTTACACGATGAATGTATCATGTAAAAACACAGGTAAACTTAATAGACAGTAATTTGTGGTGCACCAATATCGTGCAGTAGAATAGCTTTTGTTTTTTATATTATAAAGTAAAGACTTTGACTATCATAGAGTGAAATATTGAACGAATTGAATTCGTGTAATCATGCGAAAATAAAATCAACAAAAATACAATTAAAAAGTTGACTCGATTTGTGTATACGATCGAAACCGGGGGATTGAAACATAATAGATTGAAGATCGACACTGGGTTTCATCGAACCTATGCACGAGGTTAGAACATGCGTCTTTAAGATTATCGAGTACATAACTCCGGAACTGACCCCGACTTCAAATCAGCTCGAGAAAACATTATCGAACCAAAACAACGGAAGGCCGAAATATGTGTAACCGGTCGGATATCACGGCGGGAATCTCGGCACATATCAACGAAACTGATTAACTAGCAAATCGTGAGATATTTTACCTTATATAGAATTGTACCTGGAGTAGGACTCCCCTACTATATAAAGGGGGTCTAATTATTTATAAAACACATTGTAACACGCATCCCAAAGCAATATGTTGTTATTCCTAACTATTATTATCTCATCACTCTGTTCCGGCACCTGTTACAGCATTTTTGATTCGAGGGCAATCAACCTTCAAGGCCAAGATTGTTCAACTTATGGGGTTTGCATTTACTTTTTTTATCATTAATTTCAGCATTAATCTGATTTCTCATTTTGTATCAAGTTAGACCACGTATCCTTAAAATCACGTATAAAGTCAACGGTTATCCAATTTTGAGGGTAAATAGTTTGGCGCCCACCGTGGAGCTAAGGATAATAGTGGTTATTTAATACAAATCCCATAACACACACTACTTTACACTTGCTCTTTGAAGTGTCTTTGATTCCAGGATAAAATACAGAAATGTCAAACTCTCAATTAGCATCCCTACATGTTGACAACGAGTCTAGTCACTAAGGTGAAAATAACAATGTAGCGCCCGGTAACGAGATACCACCTGCTGATCCCACTGGAATCCCGATCGCAGACCTGATTGACGCTAACTCGCATGTGGCTATCGATGCAAACTTGCCTATCGACCCCGAAAATAGTTTGTGGTGGAGCCCGAACGGCAACTCAAAACACACAGAACATTTAAGGAGACGGGATCAGTCTACGGGTGATCTTCGAAATGTTGTAGGCTCAACAAGCGGCGATAGCTCAGTTACAGAACTAAAGTCGTTCACCAAGCAGGGTTGAACCCGATCTGTCCCGGGAAGTCACCTGCAGGGATGAATCGGTCGTAGAAAGGTCGAACGAACACGAATAGAGATCTAACCCCGAGATCAAAAATATGCCCGAGGAGCTAACAAAATGGATAGAATCAGGGGAGAAGAAAATCAAGGTTAATGACAAAAAGGTGGGAACCTACAATTCCAGGGTAGACCAAATCCCAGGAGCACCTCCGATATTGAAGGGCCTGGATTCCAGGTTCGCGCAAAAACCTTTTTCTCCGAGAGCACCTCCAAAGCCGATTCCCAAGAATTTCTGCATGCTTTAAATACCCAAGTATAACGAAACGGCCGACCCAAATAAGCATGCAACCTCTTATACATGTGCTATCAAAGGGAATGACTTGGAGAACGATGAGATCGAGTCTGTTCTGTTGAAAAAATTGGGGAGACCCTGTCAAAGGGAGCTATGATATGGTATCACAACATACCTCCTAATTCTATTGAATCATTTTCTATGCTTGAGACTCTTTAGTAAAAGCACACGCAGGTGTCATCAAGGTCGAGACTAGAAAATCAGACTTTTTCAAAGTCAAGCAGAAGGATAACGAGATGCTCAGAGAGTTCGTGTCCCAGTTTCAATTGGAACGAATGGATCTGTTGTCGATCGCTGATAATTGAGTTGGTGAAGCTTTCACTCAGGGACTCAATATTCGAAGCTCAGTGGCTTCACAGCAGCTGAAGCAAAATTTAATAGAATACCTGGTTGTTACATGGGTCGATGTACATAATCGGTATAAATTGAAAATCAGAGTCCAAGATGGTCAACTCGGAGCCCCTTAAAGGTCTGACTATCCCGTCACAACCCTCTACAGAGTCAAGAGAGATATCGATTGTGAACCGAGGCCAAACAGGGATCAATATCAATCGTATAACAGAGATCAGAGAAGCAGCGGGTCCATGAGAATAGAAAGCAGAAATGACCGAGGTCAAAGAAGCCGGGGACTTATGACCAAAAATGGCTTCGATAGGTCCATCGGGCCTAAAGACGCACCGAGGCCATCGGAATACAACTTTAGCGTCGATGTTGCCGCCATTGTATCAGCTATCGGGCACATCAAAGATACCAAATGGCCTCGATCTCTATAGCCTAATCCGACCCAAAGGGATCCTAACCAGATGTGCAAATATCATGGCACTCACGGTCACAGAACGGAAGATTGTCGACAGCTGAGAGAGGAAGTAGCCCGTCTATTCAACAATGGGAACCTTCGAGAATTCTTGAGCGATCGAACCAAGAATTAGTTTAGGAACAGGGATTCTAACAAACAGGGAGAATAAGAAAAAACTCAACACGTCATTAACATGATAATCGGCGGGGTTGATATCCCACAGGGGCCGATGTTGAAATGCACCAGTATCCATCACTAGGGATTAACGAACTCGAGACTATACACCGGAAGGAACTTTATCTTTCAACGACGAGGATGCGGAAGGGATCTTGCAGCCCCACAATGATGCACCGGTTGTTACACCCCGTAAGTTTAACAACCTTGATATCGTTATATATATGGTATTTGTAAAAAAAAAAAAAAAGTTTGAAAAATATGATTTTATATAATTATTAATATTACTACTTTCGAATATGTTTTAAATTATACACATTACAGGAAAAACTTCTATGAGATTTTCTTTATTGTAAAGATATGAATTATTTTTTTTTACAAGAAAAGAAGGTTATCTTTTTATCATTTTAAGAATTAAGTGTACGAAAATTTATACTTTTTTTATGAGATTAGGAAAATTATAAGTTGAGAAAATATGTGCATTTTTTTTCATGGATATTTTATGTATTAATTTTATATGTTACCACATGACCACGATAGTAAAGTATATTATAGTAAGGTGTATAAAATGTATTAAAAATAAGTAGAATTTTAAGTAATTTGAGACAATTCTTAATTATGTGGGTAATTGGTTAATTATCGGGTAACGGGACACTACCTAATTACCTAATAAGTGGATAAAGATTAAAATTTCCCCCACCCCACGTGGCAGCCACATGCAAATGCATTAAGTGACTCATATACATACACTACGTGACTCATATACAAAAAATGATTAACTTGTCATCATATTGGTAGTAGAAGTTAGTGTTTTTATTACTACTAGCTTAGAGTGTTGTGCACTTGTTTGTTTGAGTAATTATGGGCTGATAGAAGAGCAACTATAATTGAATCCCAAAAGCTATAGCTTAGCAATGCTAGAAGATAGAGTGATTTTGTTTCTAGAGTTGGGGTTCCTCTCTATTTTTTATTTTGGGATCATTCCGGGTAAAGTGTTGGTGAAAGAATCAGAAAGTGAGAATAGGAGAAGGAAAGAGATCTATTGCTTTTTAGCATACTCAACCACATTAAACATAAGATATTTGTCCAGTGTGCCTATACCTTATTTAAGAGACAAACTTTTCTAGCATTCTAACATTCACTGTTCACACTTTACTTTGAACGTGTCCCTCAAACTCAAGGTGGGGAAACCAACTTGAGTTTGCTTATTTTAGATAAACTAAATGTTACCTAAGATCATGTCAGAAGTCACCAGAGAAATTTTGCAATTGCAATCATGTCAGAATGCACTAGTAACAGGAATTTCAAGAGAATTGACTCGGGTATAATGAGGGATAAAGAAAAATTCATATCCCGAAATTTACATATATTTTTCTAGTCTCGCAAGTTACAATATTCTCTTTATCGAGACTTCATATTCATTTGAGTATTTCATTCTTCCAGTCAAGAGAGCAGAGGGTTTAGATAAACAGTATTAAAGTATTTTCATTACCATCGAGCTATAATCGATGGGCAGGCCCCTATTGGAAAACCTCTTGATCAGATGGTAAGATACATATCGAGCCTACTGTGGCCGAGCGCCTATGAGTGAGCCCAGTTGGTCGAGATACAGAGCCTAGTATGGCCGAGCGCCTATGAGCGAGCCTACTACGTCAGAGTATATATATATATATATATATATATATATATATATATATATATATATACCGAGCCTTATAGGGCCAGACAACTATTTTACTTACTATATTGAGAGAGTTGAGTTAGTATCAACAGGTGAGCATATCTTCAGATTATCTTTGAATTCCAGTTACTTTCAGTTATTATATTATCAATTCAGTTTCAGCTTTCAGTATATTGCCTTACATACTCAGTATATTATTCGTAATGACGTCCTTTTGTTGGGGACGTTGCATTCATGCCTACAGGTATAGATAATCATATTGATGAGCCCTCATAGTAGACGAGGTTTGCATTCAGCGAAGGATCGGTAAGACTCCACCTCATTCGGAGTTCAGCCGAGTCTATGAGTCATTGTGTCATAGTTTTGCTATAGACGTATGGGTAAGCCGGTGTCCTATCCTGTTTGATATTAAATAATCTTATAGGATTTGTAGATAGAGGTTCACTTGGTACAGTATGTCAGAGGCCTTGACGGCCCATATGTATTCATGTTTTAAGAACGATAGTGTTGTCCACTTACAGTTGTACATTATGAGTAGTGGCCATGTGGGCCGATGATAGTTAAAAAAGGAATGAGTCTAGCTAAGTCGACCTATGTATGTTCTAGTTTTGGTCGAACAATCATGAGTACAGAGTGGTTCGCTCAGGCCAGCACGNCCCCCAAGTTCGAGGCATGACACCGGTAATATATGTACGCATAAATAAAATTTCGGTTAAACGTGTGTTAATTGATCCAGGTAGCTCAGCCAACATCATTCGATCAAGGGTCGTGGATCATCTCGGTCTACAAGACCAAATCATGCCTGCAGTTCGAGTTCTAAACATATTCAACACGGCATGTGATACCACCATGGGCAAAATAATGTTACCAGTAAACACCATGGGGACCATCCAGGAGTCTAAATTTTATGTGATCGAAGGGGACATGATGTACAATGCTCTATCCGGAAGGCCATGGATCCAGAAGATGAGAGCAGCGCCCTCGACACTGCACCAAGCACTGAAATTCCCAACAGCTGGCGGAGTCAAAACAGTCTATGATGAACAACCGACTGCAAAGGAAATGTTCGCGGTCAAAGAAGTGATATTGGCATCTACAGTTTTAACATCAAAGGGCCTAAAACAGATTGTCAAAAACGAGGACAAATAGCAATCACTGATACCATCTTTGGCAGGTTCAGACAAATAAAAAAAATTCGAGGGTGATGATTATGGTTCATAGAACTTTTATATCCCCGATGATTCTAACGCCACTAAATCGACGGTCGAGGAACTGGAACAATTCATACTGCGAGAAAGTTTGCCCGATCGAAAGGGATACATGGGCACGGGACTAAGCTCCGAGCCCAGGGAAAAACTCATTCAATTTCTTATAACTAATGAATATTGTTTTGCTTGGTCCCACCTCGATATGACAGGGACCCGGCCGGAGATAACCACTCACAAGCTAAGCTTGGACACGAAGTTTCACCCAGTTAAACAGAAGAGGAGACCACAGTCGGACATCAAGCATGCTTTTATCAAGGATGAGGTATCTAAACTTCTTTAAATAGGGCATATTCGGGAGGTTAAATACCCGGATTGGTTAGCGAACGTAGTGGTAGTCTCTAAAAAGGGGAATAAACTAAGAATGTGTGTAGACTACAAATATTTGAATAAGGCATGCCCCAAAGACTTTTTTCCTTTGCCCAACATTGACCGTATGATCGATCCCATGGCCGGCTACGAGATCTTCAATTTTCTCGACGCCTATTCGGGTACAACCAAATACGGATGGACCCGGATGATCATGTTAAAATTCCTTTCATCACTAAATACGGCACATACTGTTATAATGTAATGCCGTTTGGATTAAAAAAAATATTGATGCCACATACCAACGCCTATTAAACCAGATGTTCGAGGAATAAATAGGAAAATAAATGGAAGTTTACATTGACGACATGTTAGTTAAGTCCCTGCGAGTGGAGGACCATTTAAAACATTTGCAGGAAACCTTCAGCATACTAAAGCAGTACAATATGAAGTTGAACCCGAAAAAATGTGTGTTTGGAGTTGGGTCGGGTAAGTTCCTCAGATTCATGGTATCCAATCGGGGAATCGAGATCAATCCTAATAAGATCAAATCCATCAAAGATATCACAGTCGTGGACTACGTAAAGGTTGTGCAGAGGTTAATCGGGCTCATAGCCGCCCTGGGCGATTTATTTCGAGGTCGCCCGACAAGAGCCATCGATTCTTTACACTGTTGAAGAAGAAGAATAACTTCTTGTGGACCCCAGAATTCCAACGAGCTTTGCAGGAACTCAAGATATACTTATCAAGCTCGCCGCTACTTCACACACCAAAGACAAATGAACAATTGTACTTGTACTTGGCGGTCTCAGAAATAGCGGTAAGTGGAGTCCTAGTTCGAGAGGAGCACCGTACACAATTTCCAATTTACTATGCTAGTAAGACCTTAGGTGAGGCCGAAACTAGGTACCCTCACCTGGAAAGATTGGCGCTCGCTTTGCTAAGCACCTCTAGGAAGCTACAACCGTAGCTCTAATGTCGCCATATATATGTCGTAACTACGTACCTGTTGAGGATCGTTATGCATAAGCCCAAACTCTCGGCCGATTGGCCAAATGGTATATAGAAATAAGTGGTTACAATATTGAGTATCGACCTCGAACCACCATTAAGTCTCAAATTTTGGCAGACTTTGTGGCTGACTTAACAGCGGCCCTAATACCTGAGGTCGAAAGAGAGTTATTGGTCAATTCAGGAACTTCCTCGGGAATCTGGACCCTCTTCACGGACGACCCCTCAAACACAAAAGGGTCCGGACTTGGCATCGTACTAAAGCCACCAACAGGTAATAGCATTAGACAATCTACTAAGACTGTGAAATTGACTAATAACGAGGCAGAATATGACGCCATGATTGTAGGCCTTGAACTAGCCAAGTGCTTGGGGCAGAGGTGATCGAAGCCAAGTGTGACTCCCTCCTTGTGGTAAACCAAGTCAATCGAACGTTCTAGGTTAGAGAATAACGAATGCAAAGATACTTAGACAAGTTACAGGTGATATTACAACAGTTCAAAGAATGGACTTTACAAAATGTACCTCGGGATAAAAACAACGAGGCAAATTCCCTTGCTAACTTGAGGTCATCGGTCGAAGACGACGAGTTCAACTCAGGATAACTTGTATAGCTTATGAGATCGGTGGTTGAAGAAGGCCACACTGAGATGAACTTGATGAGTCTAACTTGGGACTGGAGGAATAAATACGTGGAATATCTCAAGTCCGGTAGACTGCCCTCGGATCCAAAAGAGTCGAGGGCCTTGCGTACAAAGACAACCCCATTTAGCCTATTCAGAAGAACATTCGATGGCCCACTTGCAATATGTCTAGGGCTGGGGATATTGAGTACGTTTTAAGGGATAGCCACGAAGGTACCAGTGGAAATCATGCGATCGCCGAATCACTGGTTCGAAAAATAATCGGAGCCGGTTATTACTAGATCGACATGGAAAAAGACGCAAAGTAGTTCGTTCAAAAATGTGATGAATGCCAAAAACACACTCCGATGATTCAACCATGGTCGTTCATGAAGTGGGGAATGGACATCATTGTCCCCCTTCCGTGGGCACCCGGTAAGGCTCAATTTATATTTGTTTTGTCACGACCCATTTTTCCCTCCGAAAGGCATCGTGACGGCACCTAGTCCCTACGACTAGGTAAGCCTAATTGCGTATACGATTTTAAACAGAAGAAATAAAATAAAGACGAAATAAAGTAAATCTACTAATGAAACATCGCCACTTAGCACATACAAAATATAACTTCCCAAAACCCGGAATGTCACAAACAGTCACAAGCTACTAACACTACTGTAGCTTTAAAAAAAACTGGAAATAAAGTACATAAGAACGTTTCTACAAGATAGAATAGAAGGAGACTCGGAGGATTCTGCGGACGCGACAGAAGTACCTTGCAGTCTCCTGGAATCAGCGGCAGCAACTAACCACGAGGCTGATAGCTCGTACCTGGATCTGTACACAAAAACATGTGCAGGAAAGGGCATGAGTACACCACATTTGGTACCCAGTAAGTGCCAAGTCTAACCCCGGTCAAGTAGTGACGAGGTCAGGTTAAGGCTCTATTGGATTTATAAATAAGTCAGTTTAAAATAGTACAAAATATAGGTAAAGTCTACGATAAAAAGTTTAAGGAAAACAATATAAGTTTTACAGTAAAGTAAATCCTCGACTCAACATAATATATCACCACATGGCATCTCTCGGGATACCGTCCCGTAGTTCCAAATGATTATGCAGTACAGGGGGGTCTCCCGGAATACGTCTATAGTCCTAAAATAAATATGCAGTATAGGGGGATCTCCTGGAATACGTCCGTAGTCCCAAAGTAAATATGCAGTACAGGGGGATTTCTCAGAATACGTCTGTAGTCCCAAAATAAATATGCAGTATAGGGGGATCTCCCGGAATACGTCGGTAGTCCCAATTTAAATATGAAATGCAAATGAATGCCGGATAAGGTTCATTTAAGCAGTTCAGGAGAAAAATCACAGGCAAGACAAAGATAGGACTAACTAAGCATGGTGCACATAGTATCACATAGGGAATTCAGGTAAAACAGGTAGACATGCTCCTTCCTAATCTAGACTACACAATTAGCACAGTAAACAGTGAAATAAGAGTGAAATAATTTATGGCGTGGAAGGAAGAATGGAATTTTTCTTTTTTTGCAACAATGGCCCGTGTACGTACTCGTCACCTCACGTACACGGCGTCCATACAACAAATAGTATCAAAACAACCTAAGGGGAAGTCCCCAACACAGAGTTAGGCAAGCCACTTACCTCGACTGCGCTACTCAACTCAAAACCACGCTCTTGCCACGAGTACCCGACTCCGAATGGCCCAAATCTATTCAATTCAATTGCATAATATAAATATCACTTTAAGGAATCAATATAGCTAATTAGTTCGAAGCTAATATGCGAAGTTTGGAAAATTGCCCAAAAAGTTCTCCGGGCCCGCATCTCGGAATCGGAAAGAAAGGAGGCCTTTCCTTGTAGGAATAGCTTTCTAAACTATTTTAAATAATATGAGACCACAAAGGCCTCCCAAAAGAGTAAAAGTTACAAATTCTGGACACCCATTCACTCATGAGTCTAACCATACAAGAATTACTCTAATCGGATATCAAAATCTCGATCAAAACTCACAAGCTTGACCTAAGAACTTTATCCAAATTTTCCCCAATTTTCCACCATAAATTCGAAATTAAAGGGTAGATTCAAGTGTATAATCATGGAAATTAGTCTAAACTGAGTATGAACCACTTACCCAAATTGTCCAGGTGAAAATCTATTCAAAAATCGTATTTTCCCGAGCTCTAAATCGTTTTAGAAATTATGAACTTCAAACCCTCAGATTTTGTATAAACAGCCTAGGTATACCGCACCTGCGACTCTTGGACCGCACCTGCGGTCCTGCACCTGCGGAAAATCCATCGCAGGTGCGAAAACTCACTAACAGGGCTGGGGCCGCACCTGCGGTCACTGGGCCGCATATGCGGCTCCGCACCGGCGGAACCCAGACCGCACCTGCGAACACTGGTTGTTCTTGGCCAAGAATGCACCTGCGGAGCCCCAACCCGCACCTACGAGTCCGCACCTGCAGCTCCCCTTCCGCAGGTGTGAAACACCAGCACCAGCAATGCTTCAGCTGGTTTCCTAAGTCCAATTCACCCCGTTGAACATTTGAAACATCCCCGAGGCCCCGGGACCTCAACCAAACTTACCAACCAGTCCTAATAACTTATCCAAACTTAGTCGAGCCTTCAAAACACATACACCAATTTTGCATGGATTCAAGCCTAAGAACTTATGAAATTCCCAAAATCTACAACTGATGCCGAAACACATCAAAACTGGTCCGAATGACCTCCAATTTTACACACAGGTCATAAATGACACTACGAACCTACAGCCACTCTCGAAATCCATTCCGAGCCCCCATATCAAAATTTCACCTCAGCCGAAATCGCCGAAATTCTAACTTCCGCCAATTCAAGCATAAATCCACTACAGACCTCGAGAACATATTCCGAACACGCTCCTAACCCCGAAATCACCCAACGGAGCTAACGGGGTCGATAGAATTCCATTCCGGATCCGTCTTCAGACAGTTCCAACTACGATCTAATTTCTAAAGCTTAAACTTATATATAGGGATTATGTGTCCAAAAACTCTCCGAATTTCATAACTATTCATTCCGACAAGTCCCATAAGCAGATATAAAAGTGGGGAAAGCATTTATTAGCGGATCGGGGTGCTAAATCTCAGAACGACCGACTGGGTCGTCACATTCTCCCCCTCTTAAGAAAATCATTCATCCTCGAACGAGTATAGAGACATACATGAAGCTGAGAAAAGATGAGGGCACTGAATGCGCATATCCTGCTCGGTCTCCCAAGTCACCTCCTCGACCGGCTGACCCCTGCACTGAACCTTTACTGACGCAATATCCTTTGACCTGAGCTTTCTGACATGTCTATCAAATATAGCTACTGGCTCCTCAACATAGGATAAATCTTTGTCCAACTGGACTGAACTGAAATCCAAAACATGAGTCGGGTCACCGTGATACTTTCGAAGCATGGAGACGTGGAATACAGGATGAACTCCTACTAGGTTGGGAGGCAAGGCTAGCTCATAAGCAACCTCCCCAACACGTCGCAACACCTCAAAAGGGCCAATAAATCTTGGACTCAGCTTACCCTTCTTCCTGAACCTCATGACGCCCTTCATAGGCGATACCCGAAGCAAAACCCGATCACCATCCATAAATGCCAAATCACGAACCTTCCAGTCCGCATAACTCTTCTGCCTGGACTGAGCTGTGAGAAGTCTCTCCTGAATCACCTTCACCTTGTCCAGGGCGTCCTGGACCAAATCTGTACCCAACAATTGGGCCTCGCCTGGCTCAAACCATCCCAGTGGGGATAGACATCGTCTACCATACAAAGCCTCATACGGCGCCATCTGAATGCTGGACTGGTAAATGTTATTATAAGCAAACTTTGCAAGTGGAAAGTATCAGTCCCATGACCCTCCAAAATCCATCACACAGGCATGGAGCATATCCTCAAGATCTGAATCGTGCGCTCGGACTGCCCGCCCATCTGAGGGTGAAAGGTCGTACTCAACTCTACCCTAGTGCCTAGCTCCTGCTGAACGGCTCTCCAGAACCGTGAAGTGAACTGTGTACCTCTGTCTAAAATGATAGATACTAGAATACTGTGGAGGCGAACAATCTCCCTGATATAAATCTCTGCCAACATCTCGGAGGAGTATGAAGTCAACACCGAAATGAAATGGACTGACTTTGTCAGCCGATCCACAATCACCCAAATAGCATCGGACTTTTTCAAAGTCCAAGGAAGTCCAACCACAAAGTCCATGGTGATTCGCTCCCACTTCCACTCTGGAAGCTCAATCTGCTAAAGTAACCCTCCGGGCCTCTGATGCTCATATTTGACTTGATGACAGTTGAGACACTTGGCCACAAACTCCACTATATCCTTTTTTATCCTCATCCACCAATAGTGTTGTCTCAGATCCTGGTACATCTTCGCGGTACCCAGATGAATGGAATACAGCGAGCTATGGGCCTCCTCAAGAATCAACTCCGAAGCCCCTCCACATTGGGAACACAGATCCGACCCTGCATCTTTACCACACCATCATCTCCTATAGTCACATCCCTGGTGTCACCTCGCCGAACCCTGTCCTGAAGAACCAGAAGGTGGGGATCATCATGGCACTCCCGAATGCGGTCATAAATAGAAGACCGAGACACCACACAAGCTAAAACCCGACAAGGCTATGAAAGATTCAACCTCACAAACTGACTGGCTAAGGACTGAACATCTAAGGCTAAGAGCCTCTCAGCTGCCGGAAGATATGTCAAACTCCCCAAACTCTATGCCCGGCGACTCAAAGCGTCGGCCACCATATTGGCCTTCCTCGGGTGGTATAATATAGTGATGTCATAGTCCTTTAGTAACTCCAACCATCTCCGCTGGCGCAAATTGAGGTCCTTCTGCCTGAACAAGTGCTGCAAACTCCGGTGATCCGTAAAAATCTCACATAGAACACCGTACAAATAATGACGCCAGATCTACAGGGGGTGAACAATAGCTGCTAACTCTAGGTCATGAACTGGATAATTCTTCTCATGCACCTTCAATTGTCTGGACACGTAGGCAATCACCCTACCATCCTGCATCAATATTGATCCAAGGCCAATCCTCGAGGCATCACAGTAGACAGTGTAGGACCCCGAACCTGTAGGCAACACTAATACTGGGGCCGAAGTCAAAGCTATCTTGAGCTTCTGAAAGCTCTGCTCACACTCCTCGGTCCACCTTAACGGAGCACCCTTCTGGGTCAGTCTGGTCATAGGTGCTGCAATAGATGAAAACCCCTCTACAAAGCGATGGTAATACCCTGCCAAGCCTAGGAAATTGCGGATCTCTGTAGCTGATGATGGTCTAGGTCAACTCTGCACCGCCTCCACCTTCTTCGGATCTACTTTGATCCCATCCTACGACACTATGTGGCCCAAGAATGTCACTAAATCAAGACATAACTCACACTTAGAGAATTTTGCAAACAATCTCTTCTCCCTCAAAGTCTGAAGCACAGTCCTCAAGTGTTGCTCATGATCTTCTCGTGATCGGGAATACACTAGAATGTCGTCAATAAACACAATGATGAAGGAATCAAGATAAGGCTAGAACACACTGTGCATCAAATGCATAAAAGTTGCTAGGGAATTTGTTAGGCCAAATGACATAACAAAAAACTCATAGTGGCCATATCTGGTCCTGAAGGCAGTCTTCGGGATATCTGGCTCCTGAATCTTCAACTGGCGATAGCCAGAACGCAATTCAATCTTGGAGAATACCCTGGAACCCTGTAGCTGGTCGAATAAATCATCAATGCAAGGCAAAGGATACATGTTCTTCATGGTGACCTTGTTCAACTGCCGATAATCAATACACATACGCATAGAACCATCTTTTTTCTTCACAAATAATACCGGAGCACCCCAAGGTGATACACTGGTCTGATGAAACCCTTATCAAGCAACTCTTGTAACTGCTCCTTCAACTCCTTCAACTCATGAGGATCCATACGGTAAGGAGGGATAGAAATAGGCTGAGTGCCCGGCAACAAATCAATGCCGAAATCATTATCTCTGTCGGGCGGCATACACGGAAGGTCAGCTAGGAATACATCAGGAAAGTCCCTCACTATTGGGACTGATTCAACTAGAGGGGTATCAATACTGACATTTCTCACATAGGCCAAATACGCATCACACCCCTTCTCAACCATCCGCTGAGCCTTAAGAAATGAAATGACCCTGCGGGGAGTATACTCTAAGGTACCTCTCCACTCTAATCTCAACAAGCCTGGCATAGCCAGCGTCACGGTCTTAGCGTGACAATCAAGAGTAGCATAATGGGGCGGCAATCAGTCCATGCTCAAGATAACATCGAAATATACCATGCTGAGTAATAACAAATCAGCCCTGGTCTCAAAATCACTAAGAGAAATCAAACACGAACGATATACACGGTTCACAACTAGAGAGTCTCCCACATGAATAGATACATTAACAGGGGAACTCAAAGAATCCTGAGATATCCCCAAATGTGGAGCAAAATAAGAGGACACATATGAATACGTAGATCCTGGATCAAATAATATTGATGTATCCCTATGGCAGATAGGGACAATACATGTGATGACTGAGTTTGAAGCAACAGCCTCGGAACGGGCTGGAAGGGCATAGTATTTGGCCTGACCTCCCCCTCTAGAGCGACCTATACCTCCCTGACGCCCACCTCAAGCTGGCTGAGGAGGTGGAGTGGCAGCTGGGGCTGGAAGAATAGCCGGAGGATCCGGCGGAGCACGTGGAGGCTGATAAGACTGTGGAGGTGCACCCCTCCTGGCCCTGGGGCAATCTCTAATCATGTGACGAGTGTCACCACACTCAAAAAAAGCCCTCAGAGGACACTGCGGCTGAGACTGAATAGGAGTTGGCCTGCTAGGCTGGCCAGTAATAGCACCTTGAACTGGAGGCACACTGGATACTGGCGGTGCATAATAGGACTCCTGAGGTCTAGGAGGAGCTGGAATACCGCTGGCTGCTGGAAGGGTTAAATGAACAGGGCGACCCACAAATCCCCTACCGTAACGTGTTGCTGGTGCACGAGCTCCTGAAAAATAGTCAGTCTCTCGAGACCTCTTGTCCTCTCTCTCCTCTCTTTCCCAGGCGAACATGCCCTCTACTCTCCTGGAAATACTCACTGCCTGCTGGTAAGTGATATCCATCTCTAACTCTCTGGCCATACTGGTCCGGATACTAGGATGGAGTCCCTCAGTGAAGCGGCGAACCCGCTCTCTGACCGTGGCAACCAAGGCTGGTGCATGCCGAGCTAACTCACTGAAACAGACTACATACTCCGACACAGTCATAGTATCCTGGCGCAACTGCTCGAACTCCGGGCGCCAAGTATCTTTGAGGATCTGAGGGACATACTCTCGCAAAAACATCTCTAAAAACTGAGTCCAAGTGAGTGAGGCTGCCTCGTCCAGAATACTCAGCTCATAGACCTGCCACCACTGATATGCCACTCACCTCAACTAGAAAGCGGTGAAAGAAACCCCACTGGTCTCCACAATTCCCATAGTGCGGAGAATACGATGACACTCCTCAAGAAATCCCAGAGCGTCATCTGAAGCTAGTCCGCTGAAATTAGGTGGGAGGTACTTCTTGTACCTCTCAAGTCTGAGTTGCTCTGCCTCAGAAGCAGCTACCCTAGTCCCATGTTATACCGGAACCACTGGGGGCATAGGGATATACTCCGGGGCCTGATCAACCTGGCCCCTCTACTCAGGAGTGCGGGCTGCGGGAGTCTGTGCCCCTCCCTCGGCCTGAGATGTAGCGAGACCTATCGAAAGTAGTCCAGCCTGAGCTAGAGTGCTGAAAATGCTCATGAACTGAGCTAAAGTCTCCTGTAAGGCTGGAGCAGCAATAGGGACCACCTGCGCCGGCTCTCCAGCTGGGGCTGCTATAGGCTCCTCTGTCGCTGCTCTCGCCGGTGCTCGGGCTGCACCGCGTGATCGTCCTCTACCCCGACCTCGGCCTCTGGCGGCTCTGGCATGGGGCTCGGGTGCCTGGTCATCGGTCCTCCCAGTACGGGTCCTCACCATCTGTGGGAAAGAATAGAATAGAACTTTTAGAATTTATTTTTTTTTATGTCAATAACTCGCACGACAAGGAAATCAAAGAAATATGATTGTTCTTAACAGTTACATAGCCTCTCGAAGATAGATACGAACGTCTCCGCACTGATCCGTGAGACTCTAATAAACCGGCTTGTGACTTTTGACTCCTATGAACCTAGACGATCTGATACCAACTTGCCAGGACACGTTTTTCCCTCCGAACGGCATCGTGACAGCACCTAGTCTCTACGACTAGGTAAGCCTAATTGCGGATAATATATTAAACAGAAGCAATAAAATAAAGACGGAATAAAGTAAATCTACTAATGAAACATTGCCACTTAGCACGTACAAAATATAACTTCCCAAAACCCAGAATGTCACAAACAGTCACAAGCTTCTAACACTACTATAGCTTTAACAAAAACTGGAAAGAAAGTACATAAGAATGTTTCTACAAGATAGAATAAAAGGAGACTCGGAAGATTCTACGGACGAGGCAGAAATACCTTGCAGTCTCCCGGAATCAGTGGCAGCAACTAACCACGAGGCTGATAGCTCGTACCTGGATCTGCACACGAAAACATGTGCAGGAAAGGGCATGAGTACTCCACATTTGGTACCCAGTAAGTGCCAAGCCTAACCCCGGTCAAGTAGTGACGAGGTCAGGTTAAGGCTCTACTATATATATATAAGTCAGTTTAAAATAGTATAAAAGATTGGTAAAGTATACAATAAATAGTTTAAGGAAAACAATATAAGTTTTGTAGTAAAGTAAATCCTCGACTCAACACAATATATCACCACACCGCATCTCTCAGGATATCGTCCCGTAGTTCCAAATGATTATACAGTATAGGGGGATCTCCCGGAATACGTCCATAATCCCAAAATAAATATGCAGTACAGGGGGATCTCCCGGAATACGTCCATAGTCCAAAAATAAATATGCAGTACAGGGGGATCTCCCGGAATACGTCCATAGTCCCAAACTAAATATGCAATAAAGGGGGATCTCCTGAAATACCTCTGTAGTCCCAAAATAAATATGCAGTACAGGAGAATCTCTCGGAATACGTCTGTAGTCCCAATTTAAATATGAAATGCAAATGAATGCTGGATAAGGTTCATTTAAACAGTTCAGGAGAAAAATCAAAGGCAAGACAAAGGATAGGACTTACTAAGCATGGTGCACATAGTATCACATAGGGAATTCAGGTAAAACAGGTAGACATGCTCCTTCCTAATCTAGACTACACAATTAGCACAGTAAACAGTGAAATAAGAGTGAAATGATTTATGGCATGGAAGGAAGAATGGAATTTTTTTTCTTGCAACAATGGCCCGTGTACGTACTCGTCACCTCACATTGACGGCGTCCATAGAAAAATTAGTATCAAAACAACATAAGGGACGTCCCCAACACAGAGTTAGGCAAGCCACTTACCTCGACTACGCTACTCAACTCAAAACCACCCTCTTTCCACGAGGACCCGACTCTGAATGGCCCAAATCTATTCAATTCAATTTCATAATGTAAATATCACTTTAAGGAATCAATATAGCTAATTAGTTCGAAGCTAATACACAAAATTTAGAAAATTGCCCAAAATGTCCCTCAGGCCCACGTCTCGGAATCGGGTAAAAGTTACAAATTTCAGACACCCATTCACTCACGAGTCTAACCATATAAGAATTACTCTAATCGGATATCAAAATCTCGATCAAAACTCACAAGCCCTGGCCTAAGAACTTTATCCAAATTTTCCTCAATTTTCCACCATAAATTCGAAATTAAAGGGTAGATTCAAGTGTATAATCATGGAAATTAGTCTAAACTGAGTAGGAATCACTTACCCAAATTGCCCAGATGAAAATATCTTCAAAAATCGCACTTACCCGAGCTATAAATCATTTTAGAAATTATGAACTTCAAACCCACGGATTTTGTATAAACATCCTAGGTATTCCGCACTTGCGACTCATGGACTGCACCGCCAGTCCTGCACCTGCGAAAAATCTATCACAGGTGCAAAAAATCTATCGCAGGTGCGAAAACTCACTAACAGGGCCGGGGCCGCACCTGCGGTCACCGGGCCGCATCTGCGGCTCCGCACCTGCGGAACAAAGACCGCACCTGCGAACACTGGTTGTCCTTGGCCAAGGCCGCACCTGCGGAGCCTCTACCCGCACCTGCATGTCCGCACATGCGACTCCCCTTCCGCAGGTGCGAAACACCAGAACCAGCAATGCTTCAACTGGTTTCCTAAGTCCCAATTCACCCCGTTGAGCATCAGAAACATCCCCGAGGCCCCCGGGACCTCAACCAAACTTACCAACCAGTCCTAACACCTTATCCAAACTTATTCGAGCCTTCAAAACACAACATAACATTAAAATCACAAATTTTGCATGAATTCAAACCTAAGAACTTATGAAATTCCCAAAATCTACAACTGATGCCGAAACACATCAAAACTGGTCTGAATGACCTCCATTTTCCACACAGGTCATAAATGACACTACGGACCTACAGTGACTCTCGAAATTCCATTCCGATCCCGATATTAAATTTTCACCTATCGAACGGAATCGCGGAAATTCTAACTTCCCTGCCAATTCAAGCCTAAATCCACTACAGACCTCGAGAACACATTCTGAACACGCTCCTATCCCCAAAATCACCCAACGGAGCTAACGGAGTTTATGGAATTCCATTCCGGATCCGTCTTCACACAGTTCCAACTACGGTCCGATTGCTAAAGCTTAAACTTATATATAGGGACTATGTGTCCAAAAACTCTTCGAATTTCGTAACTAATCATTCTGACAAGTCCCATAAGCAGATATAAAAGTGGGGAAAGCAGTTATTAGGGGATCGGGGTGCTAAATCTCAGAACGACCGACCGGGTCGTCATATGTTTATGACTGACTATTTTTCTAAGTGGGTGGAAGCCCAGGCATACGAGAAGGTCAGGGAGAAGGAGGTCATCGATTTTATTTGGGACCATATCATATGCCGATTTAGAATGCCGACTAAGATTGTGTGCGATAATCGAAAATAATTCATCGGAAGCAAAGTAACCAAATTCCTTGAAGACCACAAAATCAAAATGATCATATCGACATCATATCATCCTAGTGGAATAGACAAGCTGAATACCAACAAAACCATACTCCAAAACCTTAAAAAGAGGTTAACCAACACCACAGGAAGATGGAAGGAAATAATACCCGAAATCCTATAGGCATACCGTACAACCTCGAAGTCCAGTACCGGGGCTACCCAATTTTCTTTGGTTTATGGAGCCGAAGATTTGATACCAGTCGAGGTCGGGGAACCAAGTATCATATTTTGGTATGCAACAAAGCAATCGAATGACAAAGCTATAGGAAATAACCTGGAGCTATTAGATGAAAGGCGTGAAGCCGCCTTTGTCCGGTTGGCAGTCCAAAAATAGCGGATCGAAAGATATTAATCGAAGGGCCAACCTTTGACACTTAAATATCGGGGACTTGGTACTATGAAAGGTCACACTAAGCACCTAAAACCTGAACGGGGGGAAATTGGGGCCGAACTGGGAAGGACCGTGCCAAATTACCGAGATCACTGGGAAAGGATTCTACAAGCTCGGAACAATGAACGGCGAGCAACTACCGAACAACTGGAATGTAACTCACCTGAAACGATATTACTGCTAAGGTACGACCCCATTCATTTTCTTTTACTTATATTTCAGACTAACATTTGCAGGTAACCGACAAGGAGAAGTACAAAGTTTTTAGGTCTGAAAGCACGTGTTGCACTCTTTGTTCCTTGAACCGATTTTGTCCCAAATGGTTTTTCCGACAAGGTTTTTAACGAGGAAATAGTGGATTGTGATAACTTAGAATTGAAGACCGGTCACAAATCGGTGTCGAAGATCAGATTAATAGTATCTGAGGCTTCTCTACAATCAACCTCGAATATTGGGGGACATTACCCTTGGATATCGACTTAGAAAGGGAAGAAACTTCGTAACCGAAGGGTCTCGATCGATATGATTTATTGTAAGGGCCAAACGGTCAAATGAACCATGCCCACATAGATTGCTCGAGCCCGAACACAAATCTTGTACACATAACGTAATTACGACACACAAGAATGAAAAGAAGTTTCTTCCTTGCGGATAAGTATCATTGTCTTTTTAAGCTTTTTGCATTTCTTAATAAAACTTCCGATCTCCTGAAGGTATCGAGCCTAAGGGCCACCTTAGTCCGAGTTCGCGTGATCCCCCGCCCGGGGACTGCTATCTAAAACCAAACTCGAACGGTTCGAATTATTAGAGCCCGGGGTCATAAGTCCTAATAGGCTATGTCTGAATTTTAAAGGCTAAGGCCACCCCTACTCAGGGAACGCCATCTTAGGCAAACCCAGATAACTCGGGATAATGATATTAACATGGGACAACGCCCGAACTGTAAAGGCTGCGGCCATTAAACACATCTCGGAGACATCCGAGGCCCGTAACGAAAACAACAAGGCCTTAAAATTTCTTAATCGGTTCCAAAGGCTACCCTCGACAGACTATGACTTAAAAAAGTCTAAGTACTTTGAGGAAAGAAAACTTTTGGTCACACCGAACCCCCTTGATGCCTTAAAACGAAAAAAGTTGAAGGCAAGGTCTCTAAACAAAAACCAACTATTTCATGCTAAGGCATTTAGATCTTTGCAAATAAAAATAAATAAGGCAAAGAAAAAATTTGAAAGTTGTTGAAGGTAAAAGGCCTTATATTCATAATCAAAAATTTCTTCTTACAAGGGCTGAACATCCCGATAAGAATTTTACAAAGGCCAAACGGCCTCAACAAAATACAAAAAACCAAAAACATCTAAAAAGTCTAAGTGGCCTAGTCTTCGTCGGGGCCAACATCATCACCATCAGGATCTCCGCTACTCTCGGACTAGCTCAAGTCTTCAGACTCCTCATCGTCTTCGAGATAGACTAGTTTTTTAGCCTCGACTCCAAGCATTTTGGCACTCTCGATCTCAGCCAATAAGTCAAAGCCCTGGGTATGAATCTCCTAAAGGGCATCCCTTCGAGACTGCCACTTAGAATACTCAATATTGTCCTTTGCCCGGACCTGAGCAGCCTCGGTGTCAGCCTTATAAACGACCACCATTTCCTCGGCATTAGCTTTTATTACTTTGGCTTCTGACTTGACCATTTTGAGATCATTGGCTAGATTTTCCCGATCAGAGACGGTCAAGTTCAGCTGGGACTGGAGCTCTTCGATTCATTGGCCTGCTCTAAGGACTTCTCCTTTGAACCTCAAAGTTGAACCTCAGTCGAAGCTAGTTGTGCTCGGGAGTTCTCCTTTTCAAGGTCAGGCGCTCCATGTTCTTTTTCCACTCTTCTGCCTCGTCCTTTACTGCATCCATTTCTGCCTGAAGCTTTTCGATCTGGTCAATCTTCTGTTGGACCTGCGGGTTCGGACCATTACCCACCGAGTCTGTCTTACCGTCACTATCCTCAAAGACTATTCTTACCTACTCGACCAGGTCAGCATGCTCCTTTCAGGCTGCCTCCAGCTCAGCTTGGAGTTTCCTGACCTCCCCCTCGCGTTATTCCTCTCCATGAGCTCCCTACTCACGGCCTCATGGTGGTTTAGTTCTTCTCGGTATCGAAGAAAAGTCTCGTGATGAAACACTGAGGCCTACAAACACGAAGGAAAGGGTTACGATAATTTACAGATTAATCTAAGTACATAATAAAGGCGTCAAAAAGCATTCAAAGTTACCTAGTTTAACGCTTGTTGGTCTTTATTGAACAGGCATGGAATTTCCACCTCATTCAGCTTGGCATGATCCTCTTCGGTCACCAAGCATCGAAGGTAACTTGTAACCCTCATGAGGGCTGAGAGGACCCGGGCATCCTCCGGAATAGACATAATAATTTTCCGCTTCCAACTAGGATCTGTACTCTGAGCTGGGAACCGGTCCACTAATTTCGGGCTTGAAGAAGGCCTGCTGGTTCCCGAAGACGGACTCTTCTTTGGTACTGGTAAGTCGCCCAGCCCGGTGACGTCCACCGAGGTAGAAGAATCCAAACCATCTAAGAAATGGTCAAAGGGGTCTGCCACCCCTTAGGGCCCCTCACGGATCATAGAGTCGGTAAATAATGGAAACTCATAGAGGTCTATCACCCCGAGTGCATCCTTTGGAGAATTATCCTACGCCCGAGACAACACCATTTGCAGCATCGTGATCGGCCTCCCTAACTTGGGGGAAAATGGCCTCGCCCCTCTCCGGTTCGGAGGCCTCGACCACTACCCCCTCAACAGCCTCCCTAACTTGAGGTAATGCGATGTTTCCCCGCACACGAGCCACCAGCTCGGAAGCCTCTTCTTCTTCTTCGGACCCATTCCTCAATTGGTGGACCGAGTCCAATGGGAGAGTGTCGGTGCTTTCCTTGGATTTGCGCACCAGCCTCCTCTTTAGTTTTTTCTTCTCCGAGTTCGGAGAACTCGAAGGCCTTCTTCTCTTCTTTTCCTCACCTTGCCTCGGAGCAAAGGACTCGGCGGGGCTATCCTCATAGCCGGTCGGGGGCCTCATTGCAACATCCTTCCCAAGGCCTGCAAAGAAAAAGAAATGAGAAAGTTCAGAAGAAGCCAAAGTGTTGTCTACTCTAGGAAGGGATATCACCATGAGAACGCACCTCCCACCGGCCCTTTGAAAGTTTGCGCCATGCACGCTCGGAGTAGGGTTTCTTGGAGACAATGCCCTCGACCCAGTACATAAGTCAAGGAACTGCCTCTGGAACTTGAGCAACAAGTGCATTGCAACCAAGTATCGGTAAGAAAGCAGAAAAGGAGAACAAAAATATTGAATTCTGGGAAAAGAAGGACTTGACTTACGTTTTGTGTTCCACTCTTCGTGGAACAGCATGTCCTCGGCCGGGATCACGTCTAAGGTTTGAGGTCCTCACTCGGATAAATCTTCTTAGCCAACCTCGGTCTCGATCCTCATCAATGCTCGAGAACAGGGCTTTGGTGGCCCGGCGTGCAAGTTTGATTAGTCCTCCCCCCCCCCCTCCCCTAGAAGAGTCGGTGATTGTACAGGCGCATCGGATGATGAACGGTGAAAGGGAACCCGTCGATCTTGCTCAGGAATAATTGAAGGAGAATGACTATCCTCCAGAACAAGGGGTGGATCTGACCAAGGCACACCTCGTACCTTTTGCAAAACTAGATAATCACTGGGTCAATCTGGGCCGGGAATCACCATGTATTTTACGAACCAATTGCTATCCTATATAAACTTAGGAAGTACATCCTCCGTGATCGAGCAAATATACCTCGACGCATTCTCACACTGGCCCAGAACTAGTGAAGATTTCTCAACCTTGAAGTCGGCGGCCACCGAGCACCCGCCAGGAATAAATGCATCAAGAGGGGATTCTGTCGGTGGTTCCCCGCCGGCTGGCCGAGAAGAAGAAGCGCTTTCTTTTTTAGGAACTGTCTTACAAGTCTTCGCCATTTTTTAATTAAGATGAAGAAGAAGGAGTTAAAGGGGTACGCTTGAATAGTTTAGACAAAGGAGGAATCCTTATAAAGCTTCAAGAAATTTGGATAAGCACTAGAAAATGCAGAGTTTCTTTAATAACAAGAGTACGAAAATATTGGATATAAAGTTTTAATGAATGAAGGAGAAAGTATTTATAGTTTCCAAGCGATGGTTCAAAACCTGTAGTGGCTGACTAGCAACTGACAAACATTTAATGCCATTAAGACGTGACTGACGAGACGTTTCGTTCATTTTATCGTTTCTGGCGCAAAGCATCGAGACAAGGATCGAGGGCTCATATCGTTTATCGTTGTTTACTCTCCGAAAAATGAGGGGACTATCAGTATACGATCGAAACCGGGCTCATCTATTGCATGACAGATCGTGATCGAAACGTAATGGATTGAAGATCGACCCTGGGTTCCATCGAACCTAGGCACGAGATTAGAACATGCATCTTCAAGATTATCGAGTACATGACCTCGGAACTGACCCCAACTCTGAATCAGCTCGAGAAAACATTATCGGACTAAAATAACGGAAAGCCAAAATATCCATAATCGATCGAATATCACGGTGGGAATCTCGGCATGTATCAACGAAACCGATTAATTAGCAAATCGTGAGATTTTTTACCTTATATATAATTGTACCTAAAGTAGGACTCATCTACTATATAAAAAGGGTCTGATTATTTGTAAAAAATATTTTAATACGCATCCCAAAGCAATATACTATTATTATCTTATCACTCTGTTCCTGCTTCGATTACAACATTTTTTATTCGAGGGTGATCAACCTTCAAGGCCAATATTGTTCAACTTATGTGGTTTGCATTTAATTTTTTTTCATTAATTTCAATATTAATCTGATTTCTCATTTTGTATCAAGTTAGACCACGTATCCTTAAAACCATGTATAAATCCAATTGTTATCCGATTTGAGGGTAAACAATTTGGTTTAGTTTAGTTTGTATATTTATCAAATTGACATAATTAATTTATCTCCTTTTTAAGTGAACAATGAATCAAATCAAATAATGAACACATATCTTTTTCGGGATTTTTACACAAATAGCCGACCATATTAATTGCTTACTTTTTCTATCCATATGCATAAATTATACATTGATTATACACAAATATACATATATAATATATAATTATTCATATATTATATATTCACCGGCTATTTTTTAGTTTAAGTGGTAGGGTGGGCGGCTATTTGGGTTAATTTTTCTTTTTATTCTCAATAGAGCAAAGCTTATGAGAGTTGTCCATAAGGGATTTTTTCGTTCCTATACACTATTTGAAACCTTATTACGAAAAATGTCCAAGTTGTTGTATTTACCCGGCCTAAACACGTTTTATCTACAAAATATATACAACTCATTATTAGTGCTTTAAATTAGGGGGTTTAATTATATCTTTTTCCTATTTTCTCTCCATTCCTCTTTTAATAAGACTCCTTCCAGTTGTGTATTACCTATTTTAAGAACATAACAGGCGGAATTTCAGTTACAACAAAGGAAAAAGCATAATTGAGCATATTCAAAGTTCTAGCAGATTTCAAATTAAATTCAATCTCACCAATTCTGCTCGAACCCTAGCGAACCCCCTTTCTTTTTCCGGTTCTCCTCGTTCTTCTGGTGTGTGTCTTTGTTATCGAATACATAATTTGCAGTTTGTTTGTGAACTCAATATTGAAATATCGCCATCTTCTTGTCTCTGTAATTTTCAGCTTTCTTGATGGACACAACCCTCTTCTCAGCTTCCATTGCAGCCTGCAACTGAAAGCCTCTTCTTGAAAATTTATACACTTTGTGCCCATTATTTTACTTAGTGGATTTCACTTTTCTTTCCTTAATAAATCAATTGAGAAAAGAACAATGTATGGTACATCAGTATACAAATTAAAAACAAATTTTCATACAAATTTGATGCAAGTTTGAATATCTACAATAAGATACATAGTAAAATAAATTTCATACAACTAATTATATATTATACCACTTATCTACAACTTTCAAATATTATTTCTATATAGTTTAATACAACTACAATATCATACACCTTAACTACAATTTTTATACAAATTTTATACAATATACCTTTTGTGTAATTTGTATCAGATTTATACGTATTAAAAATAAATTTTATACAACTTATCTACAACATTCATACATTATTTCTACCCAGTTAAATACAAATACAATATCATACAACTTAAATACAATTTTTATATAATTTTTATGAATATGTCTTTGTATATTTTGTGTCTGATTTGTATATTTTGTATGTGGTGTGTGTTTCTTGCTATCTAAAATTCCAATCAAAACTTTCTCTATTAATACAATTTTGATACATATCAGCAATTTAATGTAAAAATATAATATTGATAACTTAAATATAAATTTTATACAATGATCCATACATTATACAACTATTTTTCAACTTCATACAATATTCAGATAAAAATATATATAAATACAAAAGAATATAATTTACATATAATTATAGTACAACTTTAATGTGTTCTTCTTCTTTGAGTTTCAATCTGAAATTCAGCCAAAATCAAGCCTAATCTTCACCAAACACCCTCAAAATTGAGATATAAACTCCAAACAATATCCCAATTGTTTGCAACAACACCCAATCCAAACAAATAATGATTTTTGAAAACTCAAATTCGATTTCAAAACTTCAAAGATTTTTAATGGTTGTCAATTGTGGAGAGTCAAACACCTTCAGAAAAAAATTGATTGACAATTTCAATTTGAACACCAATTGTGCAACATGAAAGGAAATTGCTAAGTTAAAACGACTGAAATCTATTAATGAATTTTATTAAAACTATATACAACAAGAAAGCATAAAAAACAGAGAACATCAAATGAAGAAAAATTGGGAAAAAATAGGAGAGTAGAGATATGGAGAGAGAGAGAGAGAGAGAGAGAGAGAGAGAGAGAGAGAGAGAATGGGCAAGTATAAAGGGATAAGGAAATAATTGATATTCCTTATTCAATTCCCAATATAAAGGGATACTCATTTAAAACCTATTTGTATACTAGTCTTATGGTACGCGCTATGCGCGTGTACCTATATCAGTGAGTATACAATTTTTTAAGAAATTGCATAAATATTTTATTAAATAATATGTTTGTATTAAAATAATTTAAAATATATATAAGTTCCTAAAAATTATGTACATTTACTCTATTTAGCTAACTCGATAAATGAAGTAATATGATTTATTGTGATTGTATTTTCACCAATTACTGAAGTTATCTGGTTGTTTCCTTTAATTCTCTCTCTTATTAATCTATCTTTCTTTTCTATATATTTATTTTTGTTGTAGAGTGTCATTTTAAAATATTATACCTAAAAACGTAACGAAGAGTAAATGTTATAATCATGTTATGACAAAAAGAATTATGGTCATGTATTAAACAAGACAGTAAAATCTAGATTGTGTTTTAAATCCTAAATATCTAAACTTCCAACATATTTTAAAATAAAGAAGGATTCAAAAGGTAAAGTTGAAGAATGTTTTAACTTTGAATTTTTTTATTATTACTAATTATTTTATTTCTATTCGCCAAATGGGGCAAATAAGGAATGGTACAGGGCAAAACAATCGTGAAATGTTTGGTATGTGCCCAACACCTTACACACGGGCTCGTTCCACAATTTGTGTGCTACTTTGTATAATTAGCTTTCTAGATCATAAAAAGTTCATTAACAATCTTTTGACTTGTAAGAAGTTCCCTTAATTAATTGTATTTTAGAAATTGAAAACACTATATTACGTCATGAAAGTGAATTTGATAGAACCTCTTGTCCGAACATTCTTCATGTTATAACTTTTTTTAGATCTTCATTATTAAATTATTTATAATTTTTCTTCAAATCTTGATTTCCATTTTATTTGTTTGAAAATATGTTTTTCGTATCCGTAGGTGATGCAACTTATTACTTAATAGTTAGTGTTTGGTGAATAACAATTTATAAATATATATATCCATTAATGTTCTTTTAGTAAGGTTTAGAGTATTGAATTATTTTTTTTAATTTACTGATAGCTTATTGGAAGTATGTAATTCTATTATGTAATTGTGAACTATTCCTTTAAAATTATATCTATAAATAATTAATCTGTAAATATTTTATTAACAAAGAAAGGGGCTTTTTTTTATAATGAAATGGTTACATTAATCACGTTTTTAGGTTAAAAAAGAACTCTTAAATCTCAAAGAAGTGTAAAACGTTTCGAATCAAATATGTAATTTGTTATGTTTCGGTCTTTTATTTCTTTTTCTTTTATCGTTCTCTTTTAGTCTATGTGGCTTAGAAGTCTTTTTAATGTGAATGTGCAATATTTTTCCTTGAGCTTTTAAGCCTAAAAATCATATTATGGTACGTCAATATTTTTTATTATTACAAATATGGTATATTACATAGTTCAAATAAGAAAAATATTAATATAGAAAATTTAGTTAATTTAGAAGTCCTAAATATTAGAAAATAACTAAAGTCCTTAATATTAGAAAAATAATTAAATGAATATTGTCCTAAATATTAGAGAAATAATTAAATGACTATTTTGTCCAATGTGAAGTCTAATTCTAAAGGGTAAAAAAGGCGAACGACATTTCGCTAAGGGCCTTCGTATTTTTAATATAGTATATAGATAATTGATAAAATGTATATGATCATATAATTAAATTGAAACATGAGTAGGGAGGGTAATAAAATTTCAAATAGAAGGTAAAAATTCATGTCCATAATAGTGAGCAATAAGGGGCCTTTTTCAAAGCTTGGGCGGAATCAATTTAATTTTAAAAAAATAACTCGAGTCGGTTTTGAAATAATTTATCACATTTTTTGCCTAAATTTTATAGGATCTTAAGTTGTAACCTAGATAGCTTAGACCGAAGAGTTGTAGCTTTTTAAAAGAGTAATTTTCTCGTTATTAAAAAGAAACGAAAGTCTAGTAAAAAAAGTACTATATCCCATTCCTAACTTCACTTATTAAGATAATCAATGCATGTTTAAGCTAGGAGTGGGAATGATGTGCATTTGTTTTTCAAAAAAGAAATTAAATAATAATTTGTCTTCAAAAACCTAAGGAGAGGAACCAAATGAAGAGAAGGAAGAAAAAGTTGGAGTAAAAAGTTCCAATGAAACATAGTAAAACAAATTTTTTTTTCTAAAAGATCACTTAACCATCATTATTTTAGTTTGCAAGTTGTGCACTATGTCTATGTAATCAACGATTATATTAAAAAGTAAATTATCAAACTTTAGCTTCTATAAATTGATCCCATTTTTACTAGTGCAGCCGTTGTAACTCTCTATCTTTTAGATTTTTCATTTAAAACATTTTAAATATTTTATTGTGAGAGTATGACCGACAAAAGATAGAACCTCGGCTATACTTCTTAGGATATAATAATATAATATTTGATGACTTTATAACTACAAAAACCTAATTTATCTTTGACTCGATAATTTCACATTTAGTATATCTTTATGGAGTGCTCTTTTGGCAAAAAGCTATATCTAGTGGAAACCAAATGGTCTACAAACAGAAAAGTAAAATGGCTACATCAATTATTAATTGGAAACATATGAAGTGGTATCACTATATGCCCCATTCACATTATTAAAGGTTCCTCTATTCAAGAAATGCATTAATCTGCCTCAATTTCCTTAATCCTTTTGGTTGGTAACTTATTTAATTATTAAAAAACACGATTTAAAAAAACATATTATAACTATTAGACTGCAGAATAAAGAATCAAACAGCCCAAAATATCAAAGTTTTTTCACTTAATCCTTTATATGATTGTTTAGCCAAAAAATTAAATTCTCAGTTAAAGTCTATTTTTAGAAGTATTCGAGTTACTGATAACCAAGAAATTTCGTATTCTCTCAATTATAAGAAAGAAAATTAATATAAGAAATAGCAAAGCAATCGATTGTAAGCAAAAGAAAGTAATTATATTCCAATAATAATCAGAACGTGTCCTTACAAGTGAAATTTTCTTCCTTTATATAGGAATTTACAAGTACAATGTTTCTTCCCTTTTATGACTGAATCATTATGAGCATTAATGACATTAATGAAACGTTATAATTGGCAATCATAATTGTTCGTGAAGATTTTATAACGTTTCTGATCCTTCTTCCTTATTAATTAGAGATTCGTGAATCTTCCCTCTTTACTGTCTTGATTCGTCCTGCATGTGTCTCTTCACTTAGCAATTCAAGCTCGAACGACCGTACCCCTTAAGTCTCGTGAGTGATTTGCTCGTACCTATTATGACTCGTGCATCTTTCAATGTAACTCTCCAACTGTCACTTTCTTAGTGATCCACGTGTCTTGCCATGTCAGCCACATATATAATTCCACGTGTAATATTTATTTTTACCAATACAGATAGTCCCCCCACTTGCCAATTATTCAGCAATTGAATATTTTGGGAAGTGGATCACATTTATGGCGGGAATTTTCTGCCGTCGTTTCCCATGTATCATTGTGTCTTCTTCAGAATCAACGTGTCGTATGTCACTTTCATTTAATGCATGTACCACGTGGCATTCATTGATTGGGTCTGCAACTCTTCAGTGGTTTTTAGGGATTTTTTGCGGCTGCGTTAGTCACGAAGTGACTGTTTCATTATGACGTTTCCATCATGACTCACTTTACATGGCGGTTGCTTCTTCTTATAAATACCTCTTATGCCTTTGCACGAAAACCTCCAATCTACAGTATTCTTCTTCCATAATCATTCTTGTTCATCAGCACGTATTATTTTCTTATACAACCATGTCTTCACCAAACCCTGATCCTCGATGAGTAGTAATAGTGGATGAACTTCTCCCTTCATTTGATCCTATCAGGAGTAGAAGAGGCGGCAGATTACGTAGCTTAGGATCTTTATCTGTTCGTGGTTCTGATTCTCAACCCAGTGTTGCTACCCCTTCTTCTCCTAGAACTAAGGCTCTTCTTCTCATAGATCCTCTGCCAGAAATAGGGATTCAAGTAAACCTCTTCGAGAACCAACTGTTGATGAAATTATCCCTGCTGAACTTTCCTTCTCCACTGATCGTGAATCAATTAGAAACCAAGTTACTTCTATGGCTTCCCATGATCGTGTTGATGTTTACCCTTCCCACATTACTGAGGGTTTGATTTCTCTTGTACGAAGAGAATGCCACTGGAAATTTGATTTCCCAATTTTAGTTCCTAATGCATATCAAAGAATCACTTCGTATAAAGCTGGTTATTTTTTTGTTTATACATATCCTTTCACATTAGGCTTCAGACCACATATTGATCCAGTCATCATAGAATTTTGTTGTTTCTTTAACGTTTGCTTAGGACAGATTGGTCCTATCGTATGGAGAGTTGTGGCATGTTTAAGATACTTGTCTAATTTGGCCTCTTTACCCTTTACCTTTTATCACTTGATTCATATTTATTCCCTCAAGTTATTTTGTTCTGGGGTATTTATTCTCGTGGCCAGGAGTAAAAGGGTTTTGGTTAGTCCTGAAGATGACAAGGATCATGGCTGGTATGCCCGTTTTGTTGCTGCTCCCACAAGCGGTTCAGTGGATGAAGAGAATATGCCTTTTCCAGAAAAATAAAACTTTGCACGTAAGTTTCTTTTCAGATTCTCTTCTTTTTTAATGAAGAAACAAGAACTTACAATCTCGTGGCTATTTTCTTTTTTCTCTTTTCAGCAACCATGGAAGTTGTTGAAGAAATTCTAGACTTCCATGCTTGGGTAGGAAAATTGTTGTCTGTTTCTCCTATGGAAGGAAGGTCTTGGAAGTACCTTTCTCATAGGTTTGGTTGGAAAGTTAAAACTCATGGTATCCTTCCCTTCAGCTTTCTACCTTGCTTTCATATTTATTTAAAAATTTACTAACTTCTTCTTCTGCTAGGGTTTCCCATTCGGGGTGTTAGTGCCACGTCTATTGCTGCATCGAGACTTTCTTTGTCCATGGCTCAAGAGATGATTTTGAGTTCCTCATCAAAGAGAAAAGCTGACAGAGCTCATGGTTCTGAGGGTGAAGAGAAATTAGAGGAGGGCTCGTTAGTGCGTAAGCCTCGGGCTAGGAGATGTGTCATTCGGATGATGAAGTCACTCCCCTTCCAAGTTCAGTTCCCATGAATGAGCCCGAGAGTGCTACTTTGGTGAGCTCCGATGAAGAGATGACCGATGCACCCCGTGACTCTATAGAACAGTTATTTTCTCATGGGTTTGATAGTGAAGATTTTGGCTTAGTTTCTGAGGATGCGCCTCTTGCCTCTTTTCCAGTATCTACTTCTATTGATCTCTGTTTCCCGCACCTATTGTTGCTGCCACTGCTCCACCCGTGGTTGTTTTGACTCCCTCAAATGTCCCTACTGCTACCACTTCTCATGTTGAAGTTGGTTCTTCTAGTAGCAGTAAAATGATGAAAACTTTTACCATTGAAGTCCCCGAGGACGGTAATCTTCTGAAAAAGTCTGGCCAAGATGATGTATGGCTGAAACCGTTGATTGGCCCAGTTGAGAAGTCCAAATTGGAAAGCCACGGTTCTTTAACATGGATGAATGATATTGTCCATTCATCTTTAAAGGTATAAGCCTTAGCTTTTTTTTACTTTGCTTGTGACTTTTTTTATCTTTGTTTGATAATCACTTTTTCCTTTCTTTTGTAGATCAAGCTCATAGGCATGGAGTTGATGAAGAGGATTGTCCATAATGAGCAGTTAATGAATGACTATCACACCGAAGTGGACAACTGGAAAGAACAGTTTGAAGACATTCAGCTAGAAAAAGAAGTTTTAGATGAGGAAAAGTGTACCTTGGAACAACAAGTGAAGGTGATGGAAGCACAGTTGGCGATTGAAAAAGCCTCTTCCAGTCAAGTGGGCAAGGATAAAGACCTTCTCGAATCTTCATTTGTCGAGTAGCTTTCTAAAGCTACTGAGGAAATTAGGTGTTTGAAAGAACTACTTAATCAGAAGGAAGTCTATGACAGGGAACTTGTTCAAATTCTCAAACAGACTCAAGAAGACCTCTGTGCGTCTTCTAGCAAGGTTCAGTTCTTAGAGAGGTCAATCGCCCCTTTACAAGCTTCTTATGATGCTGCTTTAACTGAAAGGAAGAGCTGAAAGCAGAAATCAAGCAATGGGAGAGGGATTATGAAGCCCTTGAGAATAAATCAACTATTGATGTAAGTTGGGCTTTTATGAACACACGCCTCGAAACTTTAATGAAGGCTAGCCAGGAAGGCTTTGACCTGACTGCTGAGATTGCAAAAAATAAGGAAACCATTGAGAAAACTCAGCAGAGTCAAAACTTTTCTTCACCTGAGGTCGGCATTCCCGAGGGTGATGAACTTACTCCTGGTGAAGCTGATGTTCAAACCTCTTCTGCTCAAGTCGAACCTTCTGCTGCTGGTGATGATGCCAACTTGAATTCTCCTGCTGCTGATAGTACTAGTTTAAAACCTTCCCCATAGTGAAAGTATGTTTGGAAAGTTTGTTGTGTTGTTTCTCTTTTTTTATTGGTGGAATGGTTGGAAAGTTTTACCCCTGGTCCATTTTGGGGTTTACTATCAAATACTTAGGTTTGAACTAAGTTTATACTTAGTTTTAACCAAGTTTATATAATATTACATTTTGAGTTTTTGTTCTACTCTTATAATATTTCATTTTGAATTTTTGTTCTACTCTTTTATTTTGCATTTAAAAATGCTTTAATACTCCGTGACATTCTGAATAAGCACGAATTTTTATAAAAGAGGGCCCTTTTATAAACGACACTTAATGAAGAAGATGTCTCAACTTCATATTGGTGTAAGCATACGAAAGAAGAAGTAGGAACATACATATTTCTTGAATAATTTGAAGAAGTTTTGTTTTTTCAAATTGTATAATACTTTACATGTATTCAAGTAACATCTACAACTCTTTCGTAACTGTTTTCTTTATAACAGATTTTATAAAATTCAAGGGTATATCTTGCAACCCATGACCAAATATTTCCTTTAACCTAGGTACTTGTAAGATCTTGTAATTTACATCCGCGAGTGTTTACTTCATTATAGATTTCTGAATCAGGCTTGTGTTTTTGGCTCTTGATTTTCTCTTAACTTCCGATTTGTTGGGTAGATTGGTCTAGGCTTGACTCGAATTCTGACTTTCTAGTATTTCTTGCCTTCCATAGTCCCCCAAGTGTTAGAGCTTTGAAGTATGAAATCTCGAGCACTTGATTATTCCTTCCATCTGGTCCATTCCCTGAAAAGGAAAATACATACGGGACTCGGAGGTATATTTTTAGATGATGACTGCTTAACTAGTTTTATTTCCATCAGAAAGTTTTCAACCTAGACCGAGAATAGTTTTTTACCCCGTGTGTCTTTCAGGTCTAAAATCATCATTTGGTGTGGTCTAGCTTTTTGCCTATCATCTAAAATTGTTAGTATAATCTTAACTGAACAAAATAAAAATCGTAAATAAGTGATACCTGACCTGGGGTATTTCTTTTGATCAGAAATAATATTCTTCAGATGAACAGGATTCCAATTCGAAGGTAACACCTTGTTGTCCTTGTGTTCTAACTCATAGACACCTTTCCCAGCAATACTTCGAACTCTATAAGGGCCTACCCAATTTGGGTTTAACTTTCCTGCTCCAGCTATTTTTGTTGATTGGAAAACCTTTTTGAGAACAAAGTCCCCGATCTTGAAGTACCTGAGATGCGCCTTCCTGTTGTATTATCGTTCAATGATTTGCTTTTGCGCTGCCATCCTTATTAAAGCTGCTTCTCTTTTTTGTTTGATTAAATCCAAGTTCGTTCTTAATTCTTCATCATTTGATTCTTCCGTTTCTTGTGTGAATCTCGTACTTGGCTCTTTTATTTCGACTAGGATTAAGGCTTCTGAGCCATAAACAAGTGAGAATGGTGTTTCTCTTATGCTTGTCTTCGTTGTTGTTCAATAAGCCCATAATACTCCTGGTAATACCTCAGGCCACTTGCCTTTTGATTCTTCTAACCTTTTCTTCAAATTATTAATGATAATCTTGTTTGTCGACTCAGCTTGTCCATTTTCCATGGGATGATATGGTGAAGAGGTTATTCGCTTGATTTGCCAACTTTGAAAATTCTGTGAATTTCGAGCCTATAAATTATGGGCCATTATCGCAAACGTTTTCTTTTGATACCCCGAATCAGCATATTATATTTCGCCAAATGAAACCCTTTACCTCTTTTTCTCGTACCTGTTTGAAAGATCCTGCCTCTACCCATTTGAAAAAATAATTCGTTAATACCAACAAAAATCATACATTTCCTTTAACTTGTGGTAAAGGACCCACTATATCTATTCCCCACTTCATAAATGGCCACGGGGAAATAACCGTATGTAATAATTCTACAGAGCGATGCATATTATTGCCGTATCGTTGACATTTATCACACTTTGCTACAAATTTTTCTGCATCCTCTTCCAACTTAGGCCAGTAGTATCCTGCCCTGATTAGTATTTTAACTAAAGATCTTCCTCTTGCGTGATTTCCATAATGCCCTTCATGCACTTCTTTCATCACATATTCTGTTTGAGTAGGTCCAAGGCATCTTGCTAAAGGACCACCGAACATCTTTCGATATAAATTCCCTCGAATTAAACAGTAACGAGCAGCTTTTCGTCGAAGTGATTGAACCTCTTTTTTGCCTTCAAGTACGATCCCTTACTGCAAAAAAATTAACAATCTTGTTTCTCCAACCCCAGGATAAATTATTAAAGCTTATCTCATTTTTATCTTGATCCAATGCTAAATGAAATAAGTGTATTACGATAGCATTTTCAGCACTTGTTATTTTCGCAACTGATGCAAGGTTAGCTAATGCATCAGGCTTCTACGTTCTCTTCCTTGGGTATTTGCACGATCTTCCATGATTGAAATTGTCTGATCAGTTCTCATGCCTTTTCCAAGTATTGCTGCATCCATGCCTCTCTAGCTATGTAAGTCCCCTGCATCTGATTGACTACCAGCTGAGAATCACTTTTAATCACGATTTGCTCTATGGAGAGTTCACGTGCCAGTTCTAAACCTGCAATTACAGCTTCGTACTCTGCTTCATTGCTAGTAATAGGGTAACATTTAATTTCTTGTCTTATACTTTCCCCTGAAGGTGGAAATTAGGACAATACCCAAACCTGTTCCTTTAACATTTGAGGAGCCATCAGTAAATAAAGTCTACGTACATGGATTAGATCCGGTGAATATTTGTAATTTCTTTTCTACTTCAGGAACTATTTTTGTGCTAAAATCCGCTACAAAATCTGCTAAAACTTGAGATTTTATTGCAGTTCTAGGTTGGTACATGCTATTATATTCACTGAGTTTTATTGCCCACTTGGCTAATTTACCTGACAATTCTTGTTTGTGTAAATATTCCTTAGAGGATATGCATCTATTATGGAAATAAGGTGACATTGAAAGTATGGTCTCAATTTTCTAGATGCCATAACTAACGCTAAAGCAAGTTTTTCTAGATGAGGATATCTAGTCTCAGCATCCAACAAAGATTTACTAACGTAATAAATTAGAGATTGTTTACCTTTGTCTTCTCGTATTAAAACTTCACTTACAGCCACTTCTGAAAATGCGAGGTACACAAATATCCTCTCTCCATAATTTGGTTTAGCCAGTAAATGTGGATTTGATAAGTATACCTTCAAAATTTTGAGGGCTTGTTGACATTACTCAGTCCATTCGAACTGATTTTGTTTTTTTAACACTGAAAAGAATTTGAAACTTTTCTCTGAAGACTTTGAAATAAATTTCCCAGAGCTGCAATCCTTCCCAGAGCTGCAATCCTACCTGTCAATATTTGTACCTCTTTTTTGCTCGTGAGTATATAAGGTATTTCTTCAATAGCTTTAATCTGTGCAGGTTTAACTTCAATACCTCTATTAGATACAAGAAAACCTAAAAACTTACCTGAAGCTACGCCGAAAACGCACTTTCCTGGATTCAATTCCATATTATAGCTGCGGAGGATCTCAGAGGTATTTGAAAGATGTTGAAAATGATCTTCCGCTCGTGCAGATTTGACCAACATATCATCAATATACACTTCCATGGTCTTTCCCAGGTGTTCTTGAAACATCTTGGTCACCAACCTCTGATATAAGGCTCCATCATTTTTCAAGACAAAAGGCATGACTTTATAACAATAAGTCCCTCTGTCAGTAATAAATGAAGTTTTTTCTTCATCTAAAGGATCCATTTTTATTTGATTATAACCTGAATACGCATCTAAAAAACTTAATAGTTCATGACCTGCGGTAGAGCCAATCAATTAATCTATATGTGGTAACGAGAATGATCTTTTGGACAGACTTTATTTAGATCAGTATAATCTACACAAACTCACCATTTTTCGTTCTTTTTCGGAACTACCACGGTATTAGCTAACCAATTAGGATATTTTACCTCGTGTATTGAACTGATCTTTAAGAGTTTTTGTAACTCGTCATAAATCACTTGATTTTTGAATGATCCTTGCTTTCTTTTCTTTTGCTTGACAGGTATGTACGATGGATCTCCATTTAATTTATGAGTCATCACCTCCAGAGGTATACTTGTCATATCTGAATGGGACCATGCAAAACAATTTTGTTCACTATTCGCAAGCTCAGCAAAAGAGTCAATAGAATTTTCGGGTAAAAGAGAATAACATGTTAACGCCCCCTTTGTGAGTGTTTCTCCAAACTTTTTGACCAACACTGATTCGATCCATGCTTGGTTAAATAATTGTCTTTTACTCCTGTGGTGAATGCAGTGACATGGTCACATGGATCAGTCGTAACATCATATTTTGGGATGTCATGCATTTTGAACTTTTTGGGAATGGGTAATGGGGTTGCGCTTGGTTCTAGGGTTGTTGCGTATATTTGTCGATATCCACTCCTTTAATCACAGGTGGTACGCCGGGTATTTGCTTGATACACTCGTTTTGCTCTTTCACCTGTTTCTGCAAATTTAGTAATATAGTTTGTAAATCAGAATTATTAGGTGTACCTGGTCTCCCATCACGTGACTCATTGGGAGTCCCTCCGCTTCCTGAATTAGCGAGCCCTGAACATGGAATTTTCACCGTTGCGGTATTATTTGGGGGAGGAGTTGGTGGTACCACTGATAGTCCCCTCATGAAATCTTGGAGAGCATTATTCACGTGTTCAGCGATCAACTGTTTTACATCATCTTGCTCAATGGTTCGTTCGTCTCCATGTTGTTCATTATTGTGAGTAGTAGATCTTTCAGGTGATCCTTCCCATGAAGTGTGTGGTGTCCCCTGAGGTGATGGAACTGGAGTTCCTTCCACCTGTTGGTTGTTGTCATTGACAATTGACATGGCTTGGTTGTGAGAGAGAAAGATTTGGAAAGTAAGAAGATTATCAGATTTCCGGTAACGAAACCAATTTGTTTAACCAAAAAATTAGATTCTCAGTCAAAGCCTATTATTAGAAGTACTCAAGTTACTGATAACCAAGAAATTATGTATTCGCTCAATTATAAGAAAGGAAATTAATATAAGAAATAGCAAAGCAATCGATTGTAAGCAAAAGAAAGTAATTGTATTCCAATAATAATCAGAATGTGTCCTTACAAGTGAAATTTCCTTCCCTTATATAGGAATTTACAAGTACAACGTTTCTTCCCTTTTATGACCGAATCATTGTGAGCATTAATGACATTAATAAAACGTTATAATTGGCAATCGTTACTGTTCGTGAAGATTTTGTAACGTTTTTTATCCTTCTTCCTCATTAATTAAAGATTCGTAAATCTTCCCTTTTTACTGTCTTGATTCATCCTACATGTGTCTCTTCACTTAGCAATTCAGGCTCGAGCGACCGTACCCCTTTAGTCTCGCGAGTGATTTACTCGTACCTATTATGACTCGTGCATCTTTCAATGCAACTCTCCAGCTGTCACTTTCTTAGTGATTCATGTGTCTTGCCATGTCAGTCACATATATAATTCCACGTGTAATATTTATTTTCACTAATACAATGATCATGACCTAATATTCTTATATTTACTGTCTATGTCAAAAGCTTATGTCAATAAATACAAAAAGATCATCGTAAATCTTTATAATGAGTATTTTTCTCTAATTTATATTCCTCCAAATTCTAGGATTAATTGCATAGAAGATTACTCAATTTATAATATAATTACAAAAACCCTCAACAAACGCATTTTTCTAACTAAAAAATTATCTAGCTATAACTAAATATAATAGAATGGCACGAGGCGAAAAAATAAGGCGATATTTGGCAAATACCCAGGCTGGGGAAGCTATTTACCCGCCCTGCCCACGGTGGTTTGCCCCTTACCTATTTTTTTTTAATATTCAGTCAAACCTAATCAAATGAAGCGAAACTAAGCTACTAAATCAAGCCAAGAAGCGAAGCCAATTCAAACCAACCAAGTCAAGTCAAGCGAAGCCAATCCAAATCAAACTAAGCTAAGCTAAGCCAAATGGGTAGGGCAGGTAGATAGGAGTAATTAGCTTTAATTTGTTAAGTATATATTATAAATAATTTTTCAAATGGGTAGGAAATGGTAATTATTTTAAGTTCAATGGGTATTTTGCATAAGTTGCTCTAAAACAATGAAGACTTAGCTATCTTATTCTATTAAAAGGTAGCTCGGTGCACTAAGCTCCCGTTATGTGCGGGGTCCGGAGAAGGGCCGGACCACAAGGATCTATAATACCCCGTCTTATTCCATAAAATAATTATTTTCGAACTAACAAAAACTTCCAGAACCAAATAAAATCCTAACACTCAAATCCTAAATAACCAATATGCTGTGATTAAAGGAATTCAACAAACTTGAAGTAAAACGACAATTACGTCTTCTATATTTCTTCTTCATTTTTATACTTTGATCAAAACAAGTGTGAATTACCGATCAAACCAAAAGAAAATGAAAAGGAAAATAGATCACAATACAAACAAAACAAAAAAGATTTTGTCGCTTTGCCATGAAGAAAACAAAAGTTTTAGTAAAATTAAGTAGGGTTTTGTTTTTCTTAGAAAGGAAAACAATAAAGAAAAAAAAAGTAGGGTTTTTCTTTTCTCTTTTCTTTTTTATTAAACTCTTTTAACGTAAGCATGAGCATAATAGATAGACGGGGCACGTGGAGAGTTCTAGCTAGAGACCCAAAAAAACAAACACTCGTGCTTTATTTAATGGTACCTTACACAAAAAAGTTGTACCTAAATTATTTTTTTTATATACACCCTCTATTTTAATTAGACGACACATTTCAATTATTGAGAGCCAATTTGATTAAACTTTAAAGTTAAATTAAATTAAAATTTTAGATATATAAAAATTACATGAAAAATACTATAAGTTATAGTTTTTCTCATGTCAATATAATTATAAATATATTTTAAAATATTAATAAACTTCTCTCGATAAGTGAAAATGTGTTATCTAAATTGAAACGGATGAATGAAGTAATATATAAGAAGACGGTACCTTACATGCATATATAATATACAAAAAAGTTTTACCTAAATTTTATCTTTTTTTCACAATCGGTGTTTGTATTCCTATTAAAATTTTTAATTAATTTAGATTTACGCCCAATGCCTATATTCAAACAACAAAAATTCAATATAGGAGTATACCTTACCCTATATGAGAGAAGTAGAGACATGTTTCCAATAGACAACACTAAAACCTATATTCTTTACCAAAAAAAATTATTTGCAAAATTTAAACTTAAAATCATAAAAGAATCATATTTATCTCAACTCAAACCATAATGGTCTAAACTTTGTTCACCAGTATTTATTAAATCATTAAATAAGTGTTTAGTTGTTGTACTACTTATTTAATAGCTTTTCAGCTGCATTTGGAATCAATCATATACCTCTTTGATTGAACCCTAGCTGACTCTCTCTCTCTCTCTCTCTCATCGACACAAAGTTTCAATCTTTCAGGTTCAATTTTACTATCTGCATGTTTATATTCTTACATATACAGCTTGAATTCTGCTTCTTCTTTTTTTGGTGGGTGTTTGATTGGAATTGAGAGTTAAAGCTGAGTTTTAGTGGGTTCTTTTTCGATTTGCATTCAATTTTCCTCATGAAAGTTTTCTTCTTTTTGGGGTTTTTTTTGTTGGGTGGTTTTAATTTGGTTAGAGATTTATGGTTGATTTTTAGGGGGTATTTTGCTGAAATTTTCGATCAATCGGAAATTCAAGTTTTCAGCTTCAATATTCCAGCTGCATGTTTCCATTTTTACATGAATTTTGCGTTTAAAAAGGATTTTATGGTGAATTTCGTTTGATTAGATGGAGATTTATGTGTGATTTTTTGTGAGAGTTTTTGTTTAAACCGAAGTTTCAATTTTTCAGGTTCAATTTTCTATATGCTTGTTTCCGTTTTTGCAAGAGATTTGCCTTTTATTGTTCTGTTTGTTTAATTTATTTATAATTTTTGGGTGGTTTCTCTTGATTAGAATGGAGATATATGGTTGATTTTATATTTTAACTTCGTTTAAAGATTATGGGTTTGCTGATTTATTTGGTTGATGTTAGGTGATTTGATCTTGAGGTGAATCAAGAATTTGGAGCTGCAATCAGTAAAGAGGTACTGAATGTTGATATCAGATTCGCTCTTTGTGTTGATTGGTGGTTTGATCAGTTGTGGGTGTTCTCTTTTTGGTCGGTTTGTTAGAATCTCGAGTATTTTATGAGGTGGTCGTGTTCTGTGCTTATAGACACATAAATCATATGCATGCATGTGTGGCTTTTTGGTTTGTAGTGATAATAGAACTGGAATTGAATGTAGAGGTTTTAGCAGACACACAAGGTTCTTTGTTTGTTGATCGAGGTTTGAGTGTTGTCCCATGTTCTTGAACAGATGGTCACATATAGTCACGTGCACGTATGTACGCTTTTCTTAATGGTGTTTAGAGCAGAAATTTTAATTCAGAGGTTTAAACAGATGCATAAGATGGTAGCTTTGTTGGTTAAGTTGCCTTGATAGAGATACTTCCTCTGCTGTTTCCTTGTATGAATCTCCAGGAACTTGTGAATGCTTGAAGACTGTGTTGGGATTAATATTTTATGCGTGGAACAAATTCAATTGGTCGAGTTGTTCAATTGGTAGAGTTGTTTCAATCGTGGAAAGCATGTTCTTGTGCTTGTTATTCCCACTTAATTCCTTTTTTGGAAAACAACAAAGGTTTTGGATTATTCCTGTCGGTATTTCTGTGATAATAACAGAATTACTAGTTTTTTGGTTGTGGGACATTTATTTACACATTTCCTGAATTAAGAAGAATTGGGATATGGAATTCCTGAAAACGACAAATTTGCGGGTTACTCAAATTGTCCAAACATTTTCCAGATGCATGATAGACACGTTCATTATAAGAAAGTGTTTGTCTATTATACTTCCTGTTGGAATTTAATTGGAACTTGGATTAGCCGAAAGTAACAAAATAGCTAGTTATCCGGAGTATATGAACATTTTGTGACAATTGATGCGTGCTCACCACGTGCCCAAGTTGGAAGATGTTTCCTTTTTTACTTCAAACCAGACTGGGATAAGTAGAAACTTTGAAATGATATGACTGTTAATTCTGGTGAAGTGCTTGTGGTGTTTGTTGTTTCCAGTAGTTTCTATAAAACTGTTAGCTCTTGTATATCCATTAGTTATTCCATCCTGGGCAGTAAAGCCAGCTACTTCTTGCACGGTGAGCATGTTCTCGTGCTCATTAATATCTTTTGTTTATTAAGATCTTGTCTTCATTGATCTGAGCTATGTCATGATGGAGCTTAACAACTTCATTTCTTTTACACTCTAGAATTCCTTCTTAGTGCCCTGGAATTTAATGTCCTTCAGATTATTTATTTTTAGATCTGCGCACAAGTTTGCAGATTTAGATAAGAGTGACTTTTTGACTCATTTCCTTCTGTTACTGGGTTGAGATACTTTTCCATGCATACCCTGCATATATCTGTTAATTTCAATGGTCCATACTAATAGCATCTTCTTTACTAGGCATCTGAAGTTTTCTTATAAATACATGTTTGCTTAATTATCTCTATGTGATTGATATCCTCAGTATAGAAGGTATAGAAGAAGCGATCACAGTCAATAGGTAGGTGCAAGTGAGAAGTTAAAGGGGTCAAATGGTTTTGTGGGTCTTTATAAACTTGTTTTTAGTTTTGTGACCCTTTCTCTTTTTCTTACAGTTGGGAGATTTACGTTTACATATAAGAGATCTAAAAAGGACACTTTCTTAATTTCAACATTGTAAATGGCCATGAAACCCCATTTCCCCAAGTTGTTAAAGAAGGTTGATACTATTATTATGGTCTCATTATGTATTGTCACTTGTGAGCTCAATTTCTCCTTTAATCCTTCATAAGTCAGGGCTTCGGTCAACGTGATTAAACGGAATGACTGGTTTTTCTTTTGATTTCTGTATACAGTTTACGATACCTGTAAAGACGATATTTAGGATCTAAAATTGTTATTTGTTTCTACCATACTCACAGCCTTAGGTAGCCTTGAATTCTCCCAAAAAAGGGCCACCTGCTCAAAATGGATCATCATGGAAATGGACAGCCTCCAGGTATTGGAGTCGTTTCTAGCTCAGCTCCAATGTATGGTTCTCCATACCAAGCTAACCAAATGGCAGGGCCGTCTCCTCCTGCAGTTTCAGCTGGCGCAATTCAATCTCCTCAAACAGCTGGTCTTTCTGCTTCCTCAGCCCAGATGGCACAACATCAGCTCGCTTATCAGCACATTCATCAGCAGCAACAACAACAATTGCAACAGCAACTCCAGACTTTCTGGGCAAATCAATATCAAGAAATCGAGCATGTTACTGATTTCAAGAATCATAGCCTGCCATTGGCAAGGATCAAGAAAATCATGAAAGCAGATGAAGATGTTAGAATGATTTCTGCAGAAGCACCAGTTGTATTTGCTCGTGCCTGTGAGATGTTCATACTTGAGTTGACACTGCGTGCATGGAACCACACCGAGGAGAACAAAAGGAGGACACTGCAGAAAAATGATATCGCAGCAGCCATAACAAGGACTGACATATTTGATTTCTTAGTTGACATTGTACCAAGGGAGGACTTGAAAGATGAGGTGCTTGCATCAATTCCTAGAGGAACCCTTCCTGTTGGAGGCCCGACTGAGGGTCTGCCATTCTATTACGGCATGCCACCGCAGTCTGCTCCACCGGTTGGAGCTTCAGGGATGTACATGGGAAAGCCTGTTGATCAAGCTCTTTATGCTCAGCAGCCCCGTCCATATATGGCTCAGCCAATTTGGCCCCAGCAACAACAACCACCCTCAGATTCTTAAGCAGCTCAAAGCTTTAGGTCACAGTGTAAGCACTACAACATATTTTATCACTAAAGTTAACCCTCTGTCATTTATCTTTCTTTTTGATTGATGCTTTGCTCTTCCTTGCCTACTTCTAATTTTCTTTTATCTTATCGTATATTCCTATTTATCTGGAAGCCGATGCTATGTCTGTTCGGTCAGCTTGTACATATATGTTTATGGTTCCAAGGAATGTATTGGAATTTGAAGCTTTACTTTTCTTTTGGGGGCTTCCAATCAAGTTTTAAATACTAGTATTTGGAGGTTTTGAAAGGAAAATTACTGCAATGTCAAAACTTACTTAAGAAGAAGAAGTCTGAGGTGTCATTAGTAGTCAACCTTTGGCATTTCCATTACTGTTTACGCGATTAATTACATCTGTTGAAATATTACTTCTCTGACTGATCCCTAACTTTCATGCCCATCTGCAGAAGACAGGAGCTTAGTAGCAGAGAGTAGTCCGAGTAGCAAAGTACTGGGAGGAGAACACACCACTGTGATAGCAGTCTGCATACTTTGAACTCTTTAATATATAGACATGAAGCACCAGTTGTTGAAAGTTGAGTGTTCCTTAGTGTTAGCTTAAACTTCATACCGTGAGCTTGATGTTTTTTAAGTTTATGAACAAGTTATGTTTTGAGTGATAATCTTTTGTGAATTATAAAGTAAAACCTTGCTTATATATGTTCCCTCTAGGGCTGGGCATATATCGGGTATAACCGATAGCCGAACGATAAAATGCTATTGGCTTATCGATGTCGGGTTATTGGGTAAATAGTTCGATAACGGTTTAATGTTATTTGACTATTGGGTTATCGGTTCGGGTCTCGGTTTGCCCAATTTATTAACGGTTTAACCGATAGCCCAATAAGCTTTAACAAAATTATAATTTTACCTACTAAATATATAAAGCCACCTTATGGCTCCATTCTTTCGACAATTACTCTTCATCTTCATACCTTAATCCTTAGAGTAAGTTTTAAATTTTTCTGAATTTCTCATCTTAATTCATGAGTTAAAATTTTTAGTTTTAAACTTTAAAGAATTAATTGTTCAAATTTTAGTTTTTCTATTTCTTTCTTTTGTTGCACTTAGGATTTTATAAATAGTTAGTAAGATTAGCTTGTTGAATGTCTTATTCCTTACTCCTGCGAACTTTGAAATTTGAGATCATTCATTGAGATTTTTTAAATGCAAAGAAAGTTTCTTTACTAAAAATAAAATTTAATCCCTCTTTTTTAAGAAAAAAATTCAGTTCCATTCTCTGAATAGTATGATCACGATTTCTATTAAAAAACATGAAATTTTTAGATATCTTTTATTGTTATCGGGTAAACCGATAACCGAACCGATAAAGATCGATAACCGACTAACCGATATTCGATAACCGATGTCTTATCGGTTCAGTTATCGATTTAGCATATTTATAAACTGATAACCGATACGCCAAACCGATAACATTCACAACCGAATCGACTGATGCCCATCCCTAATTCCCTCCCCCTTTCTGCCTCTCTTTGATTGCAACTGTGTGGCTCAAGTCCTCCATTCAATGCAGCTCTTTGGGTAAAGTCTATTAATGGTAAACTGGGGATGGACCTATTGGTGTAACATTTGAAACTATAGGGGCTTGAAATGCTACACCCAAAATTATATGGTCTTCTCTCTCTATTTTGGATCTTATCACCCAAAAAGTTTGTATGTACAATCAAGACCTTTAGCTACGATTCTCTTTTCGTTCTAGCATTGCTACTTTCAGACTTGGTGCTTGCTTCTGGACACAGCATGTCAAGGCCAGCGACATTATGCTGAAAATCACAAAACGATCTTTACCTGCTTACTTATTCTAGCCGTATACATAGATTATACACCGACTAGTAAATTTATTTATAATGCATAGAAAATTTTTTAGAAACATTAGTAGGAATTTATGTACTGCAGTATATCTCTTTTTTATGAAAAAGAGAACACTTAGGAGTATAAAATAACATACTTTTGGATTAATTCATAATTTTGGTTTAGTTAGAATATATAATTCAATATAAATTATAATATATTATATGTTACGACGAAAGCTTATTTAAGTTTTGTTTAATTAAGGAAGATTAAATAAAATTTAATACATAAAAATTAAAACCAAAAATCAGAATTAATATTACATAATCTTAAATTATTATTAATTATATAGTGAGGATGAAATACAAACTTTTCAATTATTGATAAGACATAATTAGGAAGACCACCTATTGCCCTTTGCAACACAAAATTTTAGAACTTGCACGATGACATCTTGTTCTTTGAGGGTACATGTAAAATACTAAAATAAGCAACAAAAGATAGACTACATATTTGTAAATGATTTTAAAACTTACAATGTGGCATAGAGGGGGATTCTTCACGTTTTTCTTCCTTTTGGATGTCTATCCACACCTTTGGTAATGTTTTAATTTTTAAATTATCTCAAAACCTTCTTTAAGGAAAAATCAAAAATTACCTTACATTTTAAACCTTTCCTTTTGTATATCGGTTCTATTACATACACAACTATTATTATTACACAATTATCGTTTTTATTGAGTTCATCATGTTACACCTTTGTAACTCCGACATATCAATATTTTTTTTTTCTTGCCAAATACATATACTTTAATTGATTGATATTTACTTACATCTTGATGCATATAAACTTTTCTGTTAGTTTCCTTACCATGTCATTATTTATTTTTAACTCTCTTTGCTTTCTATGAATTTATAACTCTTTATCTTGTTGATATTATCTTTCTTTTTCTTTTAAGTTTCCAATTTTTTTGTTTTCGTCATGATCATCTCAATCACTAATAAAAAATAAATAGTTACATAGTAGCTGTTATTTTGTTCATTTTTCGGTGCCATCCGATGACTTATGACACGCAATTAAAAAGCATAGGAAGGTAGAAGGACAATGAAATATGTAAACAATATTAAACAAAAAATAATATTTATACTAACGTGTTTATATCCATTATACATTAACCAAAATAGATGAAAGATTTTTTCTCATATATTCAAAATACATTATACATTCTTCTCCAATAGAGATGAATCACATATATACATAGAAACGTTGAAAAGTAGGTGCACCCAAGGTCATTGGATTGATGGATTCTCCTACTATATAATGGCCTCATCACCCTTACAAGATGAAATTATCGCGCTACTGAAAGGATTGAAACTTGCTTTCACAAAAAGTCGAATGCCGCTTATCGTGGAAACAGATTGCCAGGTATTACTACAACTACTACATGACAATTCCCACACTCAAGCTAACACTAATCTTCTCCGTTCTTATTAGAAGCACTAGACCAACCGTAGTTAAGATGTATACCGTGAAGGAAACCAAGTGGCGCACACACTAGCGAAGTTTGGGAGCAACTTAACTCACATACTACTGCCGAGTATGGAGAGCACTTCTGGAGTGAACCACCTTTATTTATTTTTTCTAACTTTCCGCGAAGACAAATTAAATTAGGGACTATTTCGATCCTTTATCAAAAAAAAAAAAAAAAAAAAAAAAAAAAAAAAAAAAAAAAAAAAATAGGTGCACCAGTCTCATTTCTTTTAACGATGTATTTAGTTGCTTCATGGGGCTAAGGACGTGTAGCTTCAGTTAGTGATACGACCATGCATAAAATATTTGGTGTGGGTTTTTCAATTTTCAATTGGTATGAACTGAGCATTTTCTATGTTATCAGTGCTATATATATAGTGTTGAGAGAGATTTTGTCTTAGGAAGAAAATGACTACTATTTGTTTTCTTCAATTAGTATTGCCTCCACCGTTACATTACAGCACCATACTTTTGAATTTCCTCCTTTCCTGCTACTACTCATTGCCCTCAAAAGCCACACCTCTTCAATGCCTTGGTTTTTTTCTTTTTTTGGCTAATAATGCCTTCGTTACTTGCACCACCGTTACATACATACAACAATAAATAAGTAATTATACGCGAGGACAGAAGCAGCAAACTATTAAAAAATCCAAACAAATGACAGAGAATGAAGGAGAAATTGCCAAAAAGGAGAAAATAAATAAATACAAATGCTGGTCATAACAAGGTGCCACGTCACCAGAGGCGGATTTAGGGGGCGGAAGGGGTTCACTCGAACTCCCTTCGCCGAAAAATTACACTGTATATACAAGGCACAATCTGTTTTTTATCTCTATATATTAAGTTTTGAATCCCCTTGACACAGCCCAAAAGTGTAGCTTAGTAGTCAAAGGGGTTCAAATCTTTTGTAAGGTCATAGGTTCAAGTCACACGAGCTACAATCGTTTTTAACTTTTTTCTTTTTAAACCCCCTTCGCGAAGATCCTGCCTCCGCCACTGCACGTCACCTTTTCTATTCTCAACTATATATATATATATATATAGATAGATAGATAGATATTGATTATACACGGTTATACATAGACTAGATATATTATACATATTTTTAGCTTAAGCAATCGGGTGGACGATGACTCAGATTAATTCTTCAATAACAATAAACTTGTATTAACTACTGTTGCAAATGGAGTTGTCTGGGGTATGTAAACTCCTTGAGTGAATAGTAAAGTGCACCATCAGCGCTTGTACTTCTCTTATATTTGGTTGAATAAGCAACCAATTCTAACTATTTTTAGAAGCAAAAATAAACCGATAGGGCTCACAACTAAAGGATGCACGGGAAAAATTGCCATCATAAACTAAGGTTTGGAAGGGTTGAGGATAGAGTTTCTTTTTTATTTCCAGAGTAATTGGCAAGAGATACTATAACAGTTTACGATGCAATTGATTCGGAAACATATGCCAGGCGGTTGGGTGGGGTGAGTTGGATCAGGCCAAGGGTCCTGCAAAGGGTTTTAATGCTTACTAAGGCTGCATTCTGCCCCTCGGTGAATTACTTGGTCCCTCTAGGTAGTCCTTTATAAAATTAGAAAAATCCAAGACCATGTTTTTATTTAGCTATAGAAGTAGACAACATCAAATATCTAAAGCGGTTTGAATAAAGTATGCCTTCCTTTTGTGCGACAGTTTTCTCAAGATTAAAAGAATGTTCTGAGTAAGGGCTAGGAGGGTAAGAACATGCAATTTAGGCTTATGCGTTAAGGAGCATAGTAACTTGCAATTTAAGCTCGTATTTTTATGAGCTTTTCAACTTGAAGAATTTGCTTAAATTTGAAGAGCTTTATGACATGTAATTTTAGGCTCGTGTGTTTACGAGCGTTGTAATTTGAAGACTTAGCTTACAATTCGAAATGCTTCGCGACTCGAAGACTTGTTCAATTTTGAAGAGCTTTGTAACTTGAAGTTCCGCTCGAATTTAAAGAACTTAGTGAGTTGAGGATTTAGCTTAAAGTTGAAGAGTTTTGCAACCTGAATACTTTGCTCGAATTTGGAGAGATTTACAACTTGAAAACATTTCTCCAATTTGAAGGGCTTTACACCTTGAAGTTTGGCTCGAATTTAAAAAGCTTTGTAACTTGAGCTTTTTGCTCGACTTTGAAGAGCTTTGGACTTTAGCCTTTGCTCGAATTTAAAAAGCTTTGCAACTTGAACTCTTTGCTCGACTTGAAGAGCTTTCGACTTAAGCTTTTGCTTGAATTTAAAAAGCTTTGCAATTTGAACTCTTTGCTCGACTTGAAGAGCTTTCGACTTGAGCCTTTGCTCGAATTTGAAGAACTTTGCAACTTGAACACTTTGCTCGAATTTGAAGAGCTTTACAACTTGAAGACTTTGCTCGAATTTGAAGAGCTTTACGTCTTGAAGTTTGGCTCGAATTTAAAAAGCTTTGCAACTTGAAGTATTTGCTCTACTTTTGAAGAGCTTTCGACTTGAGTCTTTGCTCGAATTTGAAGAACTTTGTAATTTGAAGACTTTACTCAAATTTGAAGAGCTTTACGTCTTAAAGATTTAGTTTAAAATTGGGGAGCTTCGTGACATACAATATACACTCATGTGCCAAGAATCACTATAATTTGCAGTTTAGGCTCGTGCGTTAAGGAGCGTTGCAACATGCATGGACACTTCAGCTTCATATTCGGATGAATACTTGCCCCCATTCTCAGCATCCTCTGCTTCTATTTCATCATGAGGCTCAAAGCTAGGAAACCTTTGATCTCCTTTTGTAGCCATACTCAATTCCATATCATGTGCACGAATTGCTAGTTCTTCAAATATTTTGGGCTTTATGCCTTGTAAGATATAGCGAAGACTCCAATGCATTCCTTGAATGCACATTTCGATGCCTGAAGTTTCGCTAAGTTGATTTTTGCAGTTGAGGCTTAAGCTCCTCCGGCAGTTGACTTAAAAACAAAAAAAAATGGAAATAAATGTTGGAGACTCCTTACTTCTCAGCCCTAAGCTAAGTCTTCCTCAATGATGAAGTGAATAACTGGCTCACCCTTTCCTTGATGAGTGTTTGTAAGTTCGATCATGCTTACGATGCATCTTGTGCTATAGAAACGATTGAGAAACTCTTGCTCCAACTGCTCCCAACAATCAATAGAACCAGGTTCGAGATCTGTTTACCAATCGAATACATTACCTTTGAGAGAACGAACAAACTGTTTCACAAGATGATCACCATAAGTCCAAACGTTGTTGCATGTCTCGACGAAATGCGCCACATGTTGCTTGGGATTTCCTTTTCCATCAAATTGTTGAAGCTTTGGAGGTTGATATCCATTAGGCATCTTCAAATTATTAATCCGTTGTGTGTATGACTTTGCATATGCGATGGGAAGATTTAATTGGAGGATCAATTTTATCTTCAATCGTCCCCAGTGATGAAGTTCTTTAATTGATCAACAAGAATTAGACCTTCTGAAGAAACTTGGATCTCTTTGACCACGATCGTTTGCCTCGCATCGGATCATCCCCCTTCTTTATCTTCGGAAAGCTCCACAGGTGCTTGAATTGATTTTGCTTCTACTAAGCTCTCGATCTCACTTGCTAACTTTTTGAGGCGAGTATTTCGATCCTCCATATACTTGGTCAATTTCTCAAGTGCTTTGGTCAAATTTGCAAGTTGTTTTTCCATGATCGAATTGTTAGATCTTGTTCTTGAACTTGGAACAGAAGAGATGAGAGGTAGAGATCGTCCCACTGGGCGTGCCAGAAATTTGTAACAACAAATTTTCGCATTGAGAAAAATAAATAATCAAGACTAGAAAATTGCATAGCGAATGTAGTATTTGATTTCAATAAATGAAAGTGTTACAATCTCTATGGTATTCCCTTGATTCTTCCAGAATATAAAGTATCTTGATGTGCGTGACTTTGATTTGATTCAAGGGCTTGTAAAGTTTGATCTTGAATCTCCTTCTTGAACTTGAATTTGGATTTGATCACGAACAAGTAATTTGATCTTGACGACCTTGGTATTTGATTTGGTTTCGTTCTTGATCTTGATCTTGAACTTGAACTTGTAGCTTGAGTGCTTGAACTTGTAGCTTGTAGAGAAATCGGCGGTGTTTGATCCACGAGCTCTCTGTTTGCTTCTTGTTATCACTTCTGGTGTCTATTCTGAGTTATAAAGACCCCTATTTAAAGTTGTGGAAGGGAAGAGTTGTGATAAGAACAAACTCTTTCCGACCAATCAAATTGAAGTGTGATATGGTCGCGTTTGATTGGTCAAAACATGTCACTTGCACACGCGGCGCGATTTTATTAGCCTTTTAATGTGACTTGGCATGCATTGTCATTTTGACACGTGGCATGATCCTATTGGCTCTTCAGTTTGACTTGGTGTGCCACATCATTTGACATCTGGCACCAAACCGTGCCTCTAGAAAGATGGCATCTTGGGCTTAACGAAGTGGGCTCATCACTTGTAGCCTAATGGATTAAGACTTAGAAAAACTATCAGCTATGTCCATTTATAAGTAGCTCATTACAAAAATTAGTCAATTCATAAAATATTACTAATATTAGTCAAATATTACTAATATTATCCAATTAGCTATTTGTAGCAAAAAAATGTCAAATTTTTACTTTTTTTGAGTGGGTGTTATTAGAATAGATTGGGTACATCTTAAGGAGCTTGAATCTCAGTTTTGGGATGATTTAATGAAGTTTTGAAGTGGTTTGAATAGAAAAATCGAAGTAAAAAATGATATGTGTATCATACTGTGTATCATTTGTGTATCATATATGTATCATATTTGTATCAATTGTGTATCACATATATATCCATGTATACTTGTATGTGAGATACATACATGATACATGTGTCGCAGAAGAATTTTTTGAACTCGATTTAATTACGAATTTTGATACAAAACCAGTCCAAATCACCTCCAATCTTCCTCAAATTTTGTATATTGACTTATCTATATGTTTTTCAATGAATTTCAACTATACCCATTGAAAAGGTTCTTTTTTTGCTTAGATTTTTGGAATATTGTATTTTTTTTTTTGTATTTCATCACCTTATTTGCTAACTCATCCATGAAATTTCCTTTTCGTCTTGCATCTAATGTTGCTAATCCGCTTAAATGTGATTCTTGAGAGAAAGAACCTTGTTTATTTGATTTTTCGATTTTTATATGTACTTGGCTAATTTTGGTAAGTCTATGACTAATGGCTAGAGGTTAGTAAGTTGAAACTTATTTGGGACATTTGTGTAAGTTTTCCATTTTATTTACTTAACCCATATATATTGGACTTATATATATAATTTTATTATATTAGCCCATAATATTTATTTGGACCAATAAAATCTAAATTATTTTATGAATTTAACTTTAATCAAATTCATATGCCTACAGTATCATCGCTTTGTTCTTTCATATTCAAATGCAGATTTGTTACATTCTTATATTTTTTTTGAATTTGAAATAGTATTTCGTTAATTTTAAAATTAAATAGAATATATCATTATTTAGTTTTCATATTAATTTTTTATGTTTAATTATTAATTTGTGTATACATCAAAAAATATTTTATTAGACGACTAAAAAAATAACTACCATGTGAAAGGAATTATCTCATAAGAATCTTTTAATAGATCATATATTTGTCATGTTTTTACGAAACATATAGTTGCTTATCAAAACTTTATCTATAACTTTAACAAAGTAAGATTGAAATAATATTCATATAACCAAAAATTTTTGAAAAACCCGACAAAACCGAACCAATCCAAACCGATATAGCTAGTTTGATTTGGTTTTGAGACAAACTGGGTGCAGATAAATTTTACCTTTCCCTCTTAATTTTCTCTAGGAACTAAAAGAAGGGGGAAAACGTTCAGCGATGTAGTAGTGGGTTCAATTCTCATTGTCCCCCTTTTCCCTTCCATTTCCGTAATCTCCCTGTGTAATAGGAAAAAATATTAAAAAATAGAAGAAATTATTTCCCTTTTTGTCTACTAACATCATTTATTTAACGGTAAAGGGTCAAAATGCCCGTCTACTATCCAATATTGTTTAAAACTGTCCTTCGTTATACTATTTGGTCAATTGTGTCCCTCCCGTTATACTATTGTTCGAATCTACCCTTAATTTAGACGGCTGACCACGTGTCACTCTCAAATTCAATTGACACATACCCTATTTAAAACTTACCCGATTCATCTCTTATCAGCCCCAGTACCCGACCCTAAACCCTCAAACTAACATAATAACCCATCAGACCTGACCCAACCCCACTCTCTTTCCTCTTCCCTCACATCACACCAAAATCGCCGGAAATGGCAGCTCATCGGAAAATTCCTTCAGACAGCACCAACCTTCATTGTACTGACCCCATTTTGTCTCCTTCCCCCTCTTCTTCTTCTTCCTTTTCTTGTTTCGTCATCCAACCAGCAATCCCGTTCCACCAAACCAGCAAACGGAACCGGTGAAACTTGCCAGAAAATCAGAAGGCAACCACCACCGTATACCTCTGCTCTCTCTCTCTCATTGTTTTCCCTCTTTATTTTTCAATCACCATAAAAACAGGCAAGATCCATTGTAGATCTTGACCAAAAAATGGCCAAAATACCACTAACTCAGCCCTCTTCTCTATTTTTTTCAAGTAACTTTCTCTTTCTCCTTTGTAATTTGTTAGATCTAAAAACTTAGGAGGTTACCAGAACTTACGACGATGTTGCACGCGCTCTCCCTGGACCTAAAGCCAAAACTAATTTCCCTAATTTAGCAGCTATAACAACACAACAGGATAATAATCCCTATGGATCGAATCAATTTGAGTTTTTTCCTAATTTGAAACTGGCTTCTAGCAGCATGAGCAGCACGTTGGAATCTTCTAGCCCCCTCCATCAAATGATGTTGATGCTGATGATTTATATGTCACCGCCTTATGTCTCTAATTATTCACTCTTCTGTACGGTGATATATGTTTGTTGTTAATCAATTTGATGATGAAGAGAAAAAGAAAAAAAGACAAACTTTTTTGTTAGTTTTCTTTATTAAAGCTGCTTACATTTGTTGTTACGTATTTGGTGGTCGGTGCATTTATGTTAGTTGGAGCGTTCAGTGTCGGATACGGGGCGGATAAGAGATGAATGGGGTATTTTAAATTGGGTATGGGTCAGTCGAATTTGAGAGTGACATGTGGTCAGCCATCTAAATTAGGGGTAGATTCGAACAATAGTATAACGGGAGGGACATAATTGACCAAATAGTATAACGGAGGACAGTTTTAAACATTATTCGATAGTAGACGGGTATTTTTGACCTTTATCGTTTATTGGTATGACGTTTGGTTTTGCTAAAACTTAAAAGATAAAGCATAAGTATCCCTTTCCCTCTTCAATAAAAGAAGAGGAAAATTTTGAATGGAGAAGAGAAAATTGGTTTTCCATGGATGAGATCCAATACTAAACCGGTGAGCTATGAGACGTAGTCAGATGACTTAAAAGCCAATGGAGAAAAGGTTTACACCAAACATGAGTTAGTAACATAGAGTCGAAGCAGTGGCGGACCCAGGATTTTGTGCAAGCGGGTTCAATCTTAGAAGTACATAACTTTAGTCGTAAAATAAGTAGTTATCAAGTGGGTTCAAATAAAATATTTATACAAAATTTACGCAGCTTCAATCTTAATTTATACATACACACACTATTATTTTTTGATGAAGCGGGTTCAACCCCACGTGCGTCCGCCACTGAGTCGAAGGTGGAGATAACCTGTTAGAGCTAGTAAAATATACTGAAATGTACAACTACTTCACTGCCATGTAAACCCGAAAAACTAAAGCTTATGATTAGCAACACGAAATGTTTACCACTACGCATAGGCATGAGGCTAAAAGTTACAGGATCAGTGAAACAGGGATCAGACATTACAACTGCAAAAAAAGAGTAGCTATTCACACACCTCTGTCTTTATTAGCATCAACAACGGAGACGAATTTCTCTACCTTTCCATTATTTTTCCTTCTTTGTTTCCCCTTTGCCCTTTGCCATAGAAATGCTTCTTCTGTGCTCCCAGGAAAACCCTCCATGAAGTTTCTATTAGACTGGACATATTTCCTGTACGCTGAGAAGAGAGAAATGCAAGGTAGAGATGATTGTTCACAACAGTAAGTAAAAGATGCAAGAAACACCTACCTTCTTCCCAAGCACTCGATGATATCACCAGTGAGCGTAGACCTTTTATTGCTCTCAAATGCCAAAGATGCTGCTCTCCTCAGTAAAGCAGATCCGGCGACACATCCTAATATGGTTGGATTCATGCTTATCTCCCCTTTAGCCGCACACTGGCGGGCCCAGGATAGGAACACTGCAACACTGCAGATTTACATACGTGTCAAGATTCAGTAACACAGTTGTATAGGAGAGAGTAAATAGGGGATAGTTAAGTTAATTAAAACTGTGAACTTCCATTTTACTAATGAAAAATATGTACTTAATTCAATTTTTATACACGGACAACAAAATTAAGGTACTCCTGTTACAACTAATTAAATAATACTGAATATAATAACCATATGTATGGTAGAAAATGTAATTACCTTCCTGACAGTATGTCACCCTGCCCACCACAACGCCGCGGGGAACCATAAATACTCACTGCACAAGCTGCATATTCCATACCACTTGTCAGCTCATGACTTCCAAAATATTTGAAGTAATCATTACAATAAGCTTTGCTCCTCTTGAACTCATCATTTTAGGAGTATATCATTGAGACAGTAATCTTAGTCCTTAGACAACACCTGTTGATATTTACATCTTTTTCAATTGTAACTTACAACTTGAAAGATGCACCTAAGCATTCAGCGTATTTAGAGCCACCATTTATACATACAATACATCAACTAAAGCCATTCCGTCAAACTCAAAATAAAATGGAATACATAATAATGGTCAAAATGTAGCCAATATCCCTTTTACTGCTAGGAACTCTAAAATGTGTATCTTGCCCATGAATTCCTCAAAAAATAAATCACATTAAATAGTGCAGTACCCTCCATAAACAAATCTGGTACTGCAAAGCGCAGACAATGACCCACCAAATAGGTATAGAGCAAAATACATTATGCATCTTCCTTCATATGGAAATGTGGTGTTGCAAATATCCATCAACGCCAGAAGCACTAGAAGCAGAATAATAGATAGGTAACACACAAAACTCAAACCACTATTGAAGGACTTTTAGAGGATTTTCTCGTAATAATTTCATTAAACACCATCATCCCTGAAACTTATATTGGTTCCTGAGTTCATCCTCTTCTCTGAATTTCCTTTCCTCCCTCTGCCATCACTTCTTTTTTCCAAAGAACACGCTTAGGCTAAATTGAAAAGGTTGCCTCTTGAGCACAAATACTCCAAGATACGTCTCGTAGAAGAGGAACTGGGGCCTAACCATGTATCCAAACCTCAAAGTTAACCCCTAGAATCTAAGTCACTTTAGCAAGTAATGGAAAAAACTTCAGCTGTTTCTTATCTGATGCACCATTTCAAATCAAATGAAAAAGAAATATCTAATACTACTGAAACTATAAAAGAACATGCTTACATTACTGAGGATCAATTTGTGTAGCATGTACAAGCCGTTACTACCATAAAAAGGATTCAAATTTACAGTTTGAAAGTCCCTAAAAAATCTCTGTCCTTCATCGCTATTATTCTCATATTAGGTTATAAAGTCTCACAACTAAGCTAGGTGAAAAAATAGACTTAGATATTCTCCTAAGGAGAAGAGTGAAAGCAGGAGTCCCAGCTTTTTGTGCCTCACGAAAATATGCAGGTGGAACTCATGCATGAAGCACAAAAGCCTTGCTCATCCACCAGTAAATTACTGATCTATGGAATCTAAATGATTAAATTATCTGTACAAGGGCAATTGACAAAGCAAAAGTACTACCTGTTTTACCATCACTGATAAAGTCAGATTTTCCTTTCCGCAGGACTGTCACACCGCCAATCCTGATCAAATGGATATTTTACCTATTACACCTCTAATAGAATTAAAAAATACAATGAGATGAACATTGACAGCTATAAACTGGCCAACCAAAAGACAGTTATATGTACATCTTCACAAATTGGGTCCAAACCAGAGGAAAATATGTATATAGTGGTTGCGAGCCTCTTAACTATGTTCCTCGGTGCACGGTTCGAAATTCGGTGGATAATGGGCCTGCCCCTTTATCCTTCTCCACTTAAATACCAGACTATTATTTGGGTTAGGGTTCAAACCCGTGACTTGCGCTTAACCAACATATCACGTGTTGAACTCTTACCACTAGACAGAAAAACACAGTGCCAAATAGCTTTAACTTTTGAGACACCATCACAGTTTTTTCATTAACCGTACTATAGTCCTTAAACATTACAAAGTCAGAAAACAACTCGCTGAAAAATATCAAAGACTTTATTTTCTATAAGAAACATCTCAAGTTTCTATAACCCAGTGTTATTTTTTTTTTCTTTTTTTTTGGGG